>QMIH01000593.1:0-27766 GCA_003987875.1 Clarias batrachus | reverse complement strand
AGGGACTGATAAGTGTAGAGACAGAAGCCATACCTGCTTTACAGGGACTGATAAGACGCTGCACCCGTGTTTAGGGAACTGAACAGAGGAATGTGAAAGCGGCGTGTCAGTGCAGGTCGTATTACAATCCGTTCCGACAATTAAAAGTAATTGTTAGTTTTGATATTTAAGACTTTACTCCCTCACTCATCACTAAAAGATGCCGGGATGTAAGCCTTTCATTATTACTGTGTCATTCATGAAACATTTAACGGCATACATAAACATGCTTTCACATGTGTAAACACACATGCACACACACATACAGTATAGTTTCCTAGATCACTTAAAGTGATCTAGGAAACTACTCATCCTGTACACAGGTTACTGGGACACCACCCTACCCCCCACTCGGGACATGATTATTTACTCCGTATTGTTTCCAAGGGAATTCCTCCTCCAGTACGAATGTATTCTTAAATTATTTAATCATTTCCAGCACTGTTGAGTGTGTGATAAACCGATAAAACAAAGACAGGTCTTTCTAATGCACACAGGTTAATGTTCCATGTAGACATTACATCATGAGCAGAGCTTTGTGTGTGTTTTTGCAGAATTCTCGACAAGCTGTGATACGATGTCTGCTGTTCTTCTCCTGCTTTCCACTCGCGCTCGTCCAGCTCATCCTCAGCTGTTTCACTGATCGGCGACCAAACGCTCAGACACCAGGCCATGTCACGGTACTGCAGGTTCCACAAAACACTTACAGTACAGTCCTCATTCCTGCTTGTCTCAGTAAATATAATGATGAGGATGCTCAGACACTCAGAACGTTTTGATCTCCTCTCTGATTTTGACACTGCACCTCAAGTGTACTGTACTGTAAGTTCCTACCTCATTGCTGTTTCCCCAGAAGAACCCGTGTCCTGTGGAAGATGCTTCTTTTCTCTCGAAGACACTCTTCTGGTGGTTCACCAGGTGAGGATTATATACTTTTATACTGTATTATATAACACATATCAGGAGATATATGTGATAATAATACTAGGCAAACACATCAGCACAATGGGCGACAAAACCTGGAACTTAAATAGTCTCGGTGATGTGCAGTACAATGAGACATAAACAAGAGTAATTTCACAGAGTTCATGGCGGGATTTGAAATCTACTGTCATTTTATCTTATAATAATGAATGGGAATGAGAGAACGTAGAAAAGGTCATGTTCACACCTTGTTCTTTCATGGTCAGACAAATACACTCCCTGTTCAGTAATTAGATTGTGAATCACAGAAGAGAAATGGAAAAAGTCGATAAGGTTTCGTTTTAAAAAGCGTGTTACAATTCACTTATACCACTTTAGCGCTGTTATTTCAGCCAAAGTGAAAATATGAACTAATCCCAGTAAAAATATGCACTTTATCTTTTCTAATTAATATCTATTGGTGCAGGTGTTTGTTTACATTGAGACAGTAGCGCATTAGTAGATTATTTTTAAATATAAAATTAAGTAGATTATTAAACCCCACATATAATTGTTCATAACATCACTTTTATTCAACATTTAGATTTCACTTATGGTGCAGGTTAAATTTCAGGCAGAGATCTAAGTACTGCAGAAGATTCATTACATTCTGTCCAGATGGTCGATTTAAGACACGCCCACAGTTTGCACAGTACGCTGTCAAAACTTTATGATCTGGCACAAAACTGCTCATAACATAAACATTTTGCTTTCATTTATGGTGCAGATTTAACTTCAGGCAAATACTGAAGGACTGTCCAGACAGTTTTGTGAGATGCTGTGACAAGACTGGTTTCTGTTCGTCCAGTGTATGACACGTAAAGATATCATAAGAAGAGCGGGATCTGACCAATGTACAGACAAAACCTTTCCTTTAATTATATACAGTGGAACCTTGGATTACGAGCATAATTCGTTCCGGAAGCAAGCTCATATTCCAAATCACTCGTAAACCAAATCAACCCTTCCCATAAGAAATAATGAAAACTCAAATAATTCGTTCCACAGCCCAAAAAAATAAATACAGAAAAATAATTAAGACAATATATAAAGTACAAATAAAACAAATTAACCTGCACTTTACCTTTTAAAAGAGTTTTAAAAAATCCCAACAAATAAATTAACCAGCACCTTACTTTGGAAAAGAATCGCGACAGAGCAGAGTTTCTGTGTAGAGCAGAGTGTGTGTGTCTGTGTGAAGCCGAGGAGGGAGGGTGTAAAGGTGAGAGAGTGTGTGTGTGTGTGTGTGTGTCGGTGTCAAAAAACTTGGCACTTGTAAACCAAGACATGCTCGTTTTTCAAGTCAAAATTTATTAAAAATCTTTGCTCGTCTTCCGGAACACTCGTAAACCGAGTTACTTGCAATCTGAGGTTCCACTGTAGATATTTGTTATATACTGTATATCAGCTATAATATATACTGGATACATCACGACATAAAATGTGATTATTTCCAAAGCCCATGGAGAGATAAAAAATTAAACACATTAAAAGACATTTAGGCAACTTAGTAAGAAAAAGGTCATTTTTCAAAAGTCATTAAAAAAATGTCATTAAAATGTTATCTCTTATTTTAGAATCTATTTTGTATATTACATTATACTGTATATAATTAATATTTAGGCCTTAAATAGTTAAATTTTCTGTACATTCTGTACAAAACTTGCGCAACAGAATCATAATCGCACTGAAGGTGAATGTTAAATCAATTATTGTGTGTGATTTTATTATTTTATTTATTTTTATTTTTCCCCAGGCTAGCAGTGAGAGGTTATCGCTCCCCTTTAAAACCGGAAGATCTCTGGTCTCTTCGAGAAGAGGACACATCTGAGAAAATCATCAGTGATCTGGAGCGAGAGTGGAACACACAGTGCGCACAGTAAGACCTTGCGCGTTCAGTGACGTCACCACGTAGAGAAAGACAAGAACATGCAGGACAATAATCTAATACATGAGGTCCTAAAGAGTTTTATTTCTCTCACTCCATGGCTATTTTTTTTAAAAATCTGAACAACTTTATTTGCACAATTATTATTACTATATAGCACATTCTGCATCTCCGGTTTAAGTTGTACGTTTAATTGATAAATTTTATGTTTGTATTTTAATCATTGTTTAATAAATAATTAAAATGGGTCCCGGTGTACACAGGACGATGTCTTTTGGGACACTGATTTATCGGTGCTCCTGTGACAATGCGTGCATCCGTGTGCTGCCATCTGTTGGCGTGTTACAGAACTACAGTAGTCTCAAAACTTTTTGATAGCACCTCATATGTTTAGTTTAATTAAACTGCTTATTGCTTTACAGTATTTGAGTCTTGATAAACAAATTCTCATTAAAAGTTGTATTATTTTTGAAAGCGTTTCTGCTCTATAGAATTTTTTCGCATGTGCTTGTTTTCTCCTTCCTGCCCAGCCAGGAGCGGATCGTGAATCCGCCTCGAACCCTGAGCTGTAAGATCACGGAGCAGACGCAGTTCCTGCAGAAACTGCGTCAGGAGCAGAGCGCCGGGTTCCTCCTGCTGCGCGCGCTGGTCAGGACCTTCGGGCCGCGCTTCCTGTCAGGGACACTCTGCCTGCTCGTCCACGACGCCTTCATGTTCGCCATCCCGCAGCTGCTCAGGTGCAGCATTGCATTTGTAGTCTATTAAATCAGAACGCAAAAAAAAACAGACAGGAATAAAATCATTCATTCGTTTTCTGTGCCGTGATCGTGTTTTCTGTTCGTCCCTCAGGCTGCTGCTGGACGTGGTGAGTGATAAGGGCGCCCCCGAGTGGAGGGGTTATTTATTCGCCTCCTCCATGTTCCTGCTGTCGTGCCTGCAGTCGCTCTTTAATCATCAGTACATGTACAGCTGCTTCACCGTGGGCATGAGGGTCAAAACCGCCATCATGGGTCTGGTCTACAGGAAGGTAGCGTCTCATCACGTCCAGCGTTCATGGGCTCGAGTCTGACATGTTACAGACACACGCCGCCACATAAATATAAACATAAATATTAAATATTAACACAGTTATATGGAACAGAAGCGTTAAATAATATTTAGTCTCTTGTGCTTCCCTTCATCTCCTTTTTGTACTGTCTCCTGCCTCTCCCTCTGTTTGTCTCTCTCGCTATCCCTTTTTGTCTCCCCCACACACTGGTCTCTCCCTTTCTCTGTCTCTCTTTTGGACTGTCTGTTTTTCATTGTGTCCCTGTCCTTTCCCGCATTGTCTGTCTGTCTTTTCATTCTGTCTCCCGTCCTCTCTCACCCTCTACCTGTCACTGTGTCTCTTGCTGTCTCTCTCCCTCTTTTTCTCTCTTTATCCCCCACTCTCTCTCTCTCTCGCTTTTGTGTTCACTGGCTGCCTTTTTTCTTTTCTTCTGTCTTTTCTTTATTACTTGCTTTTTCCCTTTGTCTCCTTTTCTCTCATTGTCTATCTGTCACCCTTACTTTCCTTTACTGTCTTTCTGTCCCCTTTTTGTCTCCCCCCCATTTCTTTCTCGCTCTCTCTGTCTCTCAGTCTCTGGTGATCAGCAGCACTGCACGCAGGACATGCACAGTGGGAGACATAGTGAACTTGGTGTCCACTGACATTCAGAAGCTCATGGACTTTGTAGTGTACTTTAACGCGGTTTGGATGGCACCCGTTGAAATCGGCCTGTGTCTTTTCTTCCTCTGGCAGGTAACAGAACAGAAACTAATGTTGTTTAATAACATTTAATCAGCTTTTCATAATTTAAGAATAATCTGATTCATATTCACTGACCAGACTTGAGTTTCGCCGTGAGCGAAATCATTAAAGGAGCTGAAATCAGATTCTCTCATTGTAGTGATTACAGATATGATATGAACAAATATAATTTAGTGATTGTCACCCTGTAGCTTTTGGGCCCCTCGGCTTTAGCCGGTATCACCACAGTCATCTTCATCTTCCCTCTGAACGGCCTGATCGCCAAAGTGCGCAGCAAACTGCAGGTAAGAGTTTGTTTTAATCTAAATAAATAATGAAAGGGTGGCACGGTGGTGTTCGATTCCCGTCTCTGAGTGCATGGAGTTTGCATGTTCTCCCCGTGCTTGGTGGGTTTCCTCCGGGTACTCCGGTTTCCTCCCACAGTCCAAAGACATGTAGGTTAGGGTGATTGGTCTTTCCAAAGTGGCCGTGTGCCACCTCGTGCCCTAAGACTCCTGGGATATACTCCAGGCCCCCCGTGACCCAGAATACAGGATAAAACGGTATAGACACTGAGTGAGTGAGTGAGTGAGTGAGTGAGATATTAAAGAAAAGTTTTGGCTGTAAAACTCGCTCTTTCAATATCTGAGACCGGAGACCTGTCTCAGAATTCTCTTCTGTCTGTATGTCTGTCCAGCCAGATCACCCAAAACTGTCTGAACAGAATTTACTGAAACTGTTGCACTACTTAGATCTCTACCATAAGTGAAATCTAAATGTTGAGTAAAAGTGATGTTATGAACAGTTATGTGTGGGATTTAATAATCTACTTTAAAATAATCTACTAATGCGCTACTGTCTCAATGTAAACAAACACCTGCAGCAATAGATATTAATTAGAAAAGATAAACTGAATATTTTTACTGGGATTAGCTCATATTTTCACTTTGGCTGAAATAACAGCGCTAAATCAGCTCATAAGATTATTTATAGCTTTAACCTTTTAACTATTTCTACAAACCTTTTAAACATGTACTCATGCTAGTATACACTGTATCAAGAACATCCCAGGAACAAAGAAAGGCTGATTTTGCAGTAAAGACTTCTTCTGCATGATCGCATGCTTTGATGTGTGTGTGTGTGCACTCAGGAGGTCCAGATGAAGCACATGGATGGACGTATAAAGCTGATGAACGAGATTCTAAACGGAATAAAGATCCTGAAGCTCTACGCCTGGGAGAAAGCGTTCGAGGATCGAGTCCTGAGTTTCAGAGAAAAGGAACTGAAGGCACTGAAAAAATCCCAGATCCTGTATTCCATCTCCATCGCTTCCTTCAACTCCTCCACCTTCCTGGTATGACGAAGAAAATTTATTACAACACAGGAATAAAATGAACTCTCTCTGCTTCCCTCTACCTCGTTTGTACTTTCTTACTCTTCATGCTGTCTTTTGCTGTCTTAAGCCCCGTTTTTGTTTCTTTCTGTCTCTCTTTTGGACTGTCCGTTGTTCACTCTGTCCTCATTCTGACTTCTTGCCTGTCATCACTGGAACTGAAAGACACAGAGGCCACGCCTTCTTCACTGTCATTGAAACACAAGGCCACACCTTATTTCTTGAGATGGACATACAGTAGATCATGTCTCCTTAATTAAGAATCACCTCCGGTATTTTTCCATTGTTATAAAATCCTAATTGAAATTGGTGTGTGCATGTGTGTAGATTGCATTCACCATGTTTGGAGTTTACGTGCTTACCGATGAGAAAAACGTCCTGGACGCTCAGAAGGTCTTCGTCTCTCTGGCGCTCATCAACATGCTGAAGACGCCTCTGAGTCAACTTCCCTTCTCCATCAGCACCACCATGCAGGCGAGTCACCGAGTCTAACGCACTCCGGTCCTGCAGACTCATAAAATATCATCTCAGTTTCAAATCAAGGGCGCAGTATATAATCTGTACATGTATAAACAATGAGTTAAATGCCTGCTGTTTCCAGGCTGTTGTGTCTCTCAGACGTCTGGGAACGTTTCTGCGTCAGGACGAGCTGAAAGCAGACGCCGTGTTCAGAGCTCCATACACTCCAGGTGAGTGTGTGTCACCATCCTCAACATAAATGAGAGATTTACGTTATCTCTGGAGATGGAAAGAGTAATAAAATTTTGTAGTCAAGTAAAAGTACTGTTACTTCAGTGAAATTTTACTGAAGAACAAGTAAATTTACCATTACAAAAATCTACTCGAGTAAAAAGAACTCAAGAAAAATCTACTTAAAGTAAAAGTTACAGAGTTACTTTTTGTTTAACAGCGGGGGAGAGATGGGGGATTCTAGTGTAGTTCAATAAAGACAAGCGAATATAAATCTCAAACTAGTTGTTTTTAACTGAAGGAACACCTTTGCATAATAAAGCTGTTGTCTTTTTGTGTGCTTGAAAAGCAAAGTGGTCACTTAAATATGGCGTCACGTCCCAGTCTAGTGTCGGCCGAACAGCAGAAGAAGGGTTCTGGGTTTTATTTTAAACTGTATGGACAAACACACACACACACAGGATCAGATTCAGGGTGGACCCAGGTCCAAATAATAAACAAAAGGCTATCTGCATTTAGCTAGATTACATGGGGGGGAAAAAGGTCCCTTCCCTGACTCCCTAAACCAAAAACAGTGAATAAATTCCCTCTTCCCAAAATAAATGGCAGCCACGCCCATCTGGTGAGTAGTACTTCTAGTAAATAAAATTTTATTTGTATAACGCTTTTAACAATTGTCATCATCGCAAAGCAGATTTACACAATCAAAAGAATGATTTAAGTTTAACATACAAACATAAAATGAAATTATTTAGAAATGTTACTGTTGTGTCGGTTTGCACTACTATAGTATATTACTTGTTATATGTCTAAACTCTTTTTTAAAAATCCTTTTATGCACATCTGAAGTCTGAAGAACGTCATTTCGATCCGATGTGCAGATTCTGTTTGCATGGTCGCATTGACAATAAAGTTCACTTTGACTTTGAAATATACACAAAGAGCCAAACAACCAAACCAAAGGGGCAAAGTAATAGTCAAAGTCAATGGGAGAGAAAAAATAAAAACCAGAATACACAACCAAATATCAAACCACCAAAATTACAATCCAAAAATAATCTCTCTCTCTCTCTCTCTCTCTCTCTCTCTCTCTGGCCCACACGACCAACACCGCGCCCACGCGTCTCGTCTTTCCCGCGTCTCTCTCTGGTTTATGTATGGTGGCGCTGGGTGATGACGTCACTCTCAGGGCGGAAGCGGCCGTGTGGAAGGTCAGGTAGACGCCGATGTGGGGAAACAGTCAGAAAACCTGGAGCGGCGCGCGACCAGGGCACGAGACACACGCGCGCGCAACAAAGCATTTATACAAAGAACAATATTTATATTCATTTCAGTTGTTTTACTCAGTAGCGAATCTGCTATACTTCAAACAAAACATACTGAAGTAAAAGTAAAATTACAGATAAAAAAAAATACTTTAAAAAGTAGAAGTACACAAAAAACTACTCAATCACAGTAACGCGAGTGAAGGTCATTCATTACTTTCCACCTCTGATTTTCTCCACACTGTATACACACTGAACACTGTATATACTGTACACCAACATTACATTTAGGAAATACAGAAAGACTCATCTTTAAAAAAAAATTTTTTTAACCTGCTCAGTGGTATAAATCCATTAAATAATGCTTAAGAGTTTTTATGATCTTTGTTCACATGTCATTGTTTTTGTTTTATTAAATACTTGACAAATGTTTAGAATTACGAGGGTTGTTCAAGTCAAATCGGGATTTTTGATCACATTCATGAGAGTAAAAACTCCCTTTATTTCTCTATATAATCTCCTGCTACACTAATGCACTTATCCCAGTGTGTCACTTGTGGTTGGACGCCATCAAGGTAGAAAGTTTTCTCAGTACACCAGAGACATCAGAGACATGATCATACTGTCTAATTCATGTCTAAGTTGCCGGCCTCCCAGGAACTCCTTTAACGTTTCCCCAAATATGTGGAAATGTCTTTTGAGCGAGGTCAGGACAGTACGGGGGACGTGGCGATAACTCCCAGCCGAGTTCCTGTAATGTGCAAGTGGTGTTGGTGAATGTGTGTACAGTTCACACACACGCGCACACACACACACACACACACACACACACACATAGATGCATCTCTTTTACTATTTGGTGAACATTTTCATGGATCAGGCGTTCCACTCCCTGAATGTTCACGAGAACGACTGCAGTGAGCTCCGAGTCGCCTCTGAACAAATAGATTTATAATAAAAGGAATATTGTGTTTAATGTTTCTGCACAGAGGTGTTTGCAGATTAAAGCGAGTTATTCATTTATATTAAGTGTAATGTAATGTCTCTGATATGTTACAGAATTTATAAATGATTGTTGTTTTCTCCTCCCTCAGACGGCGAGAGCATTGTGATAGAGGACGGCTGTTTCAGCTGGAGCAGAGACGAAGCGCCGTGTTTAAAGAGGTAGAAATAATAGAAATAAATAATAACGCTAATACTAACAAGTAAAGAATAAAACTTGTAGGCTTCCAGTTATATGTAGGTGATCATATGGAGGGTGTGTTTTATTCCTCTTAACACAGCAATTTGTCGACTTTTTTAAAAAATTTTTTTTTTTTTTTTAAATTTTATTTAAAAGGCACCTTTGTGGTTTGTTACAGGCATGCAATATTTTTATATATATAAATACTTTAATAAATAACAACATTTTCCATATCAGTATAAAATTCTCTTATGTGTATTACAAGCAAAGCTAAAAATGTATATTTTTAAATTACTATAAATTATGTCAAAGGGCATTTTACATCAAAATATGTAGTAATATATATGTACAAATATTTTAAATATTGCATATTAATTTATTTAATGTAATCATTTACATAGCAACTATATGCACACTCACACACACACACTACATAAATAGAAACATGTTTATTATTAAATAAATAATTACATTTGTTTAAAATAATTTAAACAAATGATTATTATTATCTGATCATCACAATGATTTTATAATTATTATTGATTACAGAGTGAGTGTGAGAGTGCCTCACGGCGCGTTGGTCGCGGTGGTCGGTCACATCGGCAGCGGAAAATCCTCCCTGCTTTCCGCCGTACTCGGGGAGATGGAGAAAAGGAGTGGGAACGTCACAGTGAAGGTATAAAAGCATAATTTCAACAAGCAGCCTGATTGAGTCCACAGTATCTGTGAGCAGGACTTGAGTGATGTGTTAATGTGTGTGTGTGTGATCAGGGTTCGGTGGCGTACGTGCCCCAGCAGGCGTGGATCCAGAACACCACACTGAAGGAGAACATCGTGTTCGGGCAGGAGATGAAGCAGAGCTGCTACCAGAGTGTGCTGGAGGCGTGCGCCCTCCTCCCAGACCTGGAGAACCTGCCTGGAGGAGACGACACCGAGATCGGAGAGAAGGTCCACTCACGATGATGATGATGATGATGATATATCAGTAATGTGAAAGTGTTGTGATTTGATTTGATTTGCTTTTCTTTGGTGTTCAGGGTCTGAATCTCTCCGGCGGTCAGAGACAGAGAGTGAGTTTAGCGCGAGCTGTTTACAGAAATGCTGATGTTTACCTGCTGGATGACCCGCTGTCGGCCGTCGACACACACGTGGGTCAGCACATCTTCGACAAAGTCATCGGGCCTCAGGGCACGCTGAAGAACAAGGTAAGATCGTGTAAGAGAAAGAGAATCCAGTGGGCGCGGTCAGGTCAGAACCGCAGGATGTCTTCGTGACCATACAGACTAGAGACCCACCAAGCACAGGCAAACTTTCATGCACGCAAACCCAAAGTGGGAATCGGACCGGGACCCTGGAGGTGCAAAGTGACAGTGCTGACCACTACGCCCACGTGCCGTCCAGCTTATGGTCATAAAAATGTTGATTTAGGATAATTAGAGAGATGATGTGTAGAAGGATTCGATCAGACACGTTCTCTGAGGTTGGCAGGTCCATTTGTGATTTGTTGGTGATTGATGGTGTGTTTTGTTGTCCGTCTCAGACGCGCGTGCTGGTGACCCACGGCTTCAGCTTCCTGCCTCAGGCCGACCTGATCCTGGTGATGGAGGACGGACAGATCACGGAGGCGGGATCGTACAACGAGCTGCTCGAGAGACAGAACTCGTTCGCCGACCTCCTGAAAATCTTTTCCAACACCAGACACAAGGAAAACTCCTCTTACAGGGGTGAGAGATCAAAAAATCAAAAAAGATAGAAATCTCTAGTTGTTTTTAACTGAACTAACACATTTACATAATCAAGCTGTTGCCTTTCTTGTGCTTGGAATCAAAGTGGTCGCTCAAACCGGGTGTGACGCTTTCCACCAGATCACAAAATGATATATTTCTATTTTTTCCTCAGTAGCGAATATGATTTCAAATGCAGCAAAGTACAACACTTCAGACAAAACATGCTGAAGTAAAAGTAAAATTACAGATTTTCAAAACTCACACGAGTGAATATAATTCGTTACTTTCCACCTCTGTAAAACACTTCGTGATGTTATAGGAAGGAAATGGCAGTGATGTTGCAATCAGAAGAGGGAGTTTGATGAACTTCCTCCTCTCGTCTTACTTTCACTTCACACACACACACACACACACACACACACACAAACACATTAACGGAAACACTTATCTGTCGGGATTTATTTTGACAGTACAGTGTTTTATTTTTACTTTATATTTTGCATAAATTATTTTGGGATATTTCGTTTTTTGTGTTGTTAAATGAATAATCTGAGTTTTCATTATTTCCTGTATACAAGCATATATTCGGGAATTAATTATAATCATTTAATAATTATGCAATCCATATCTAAGGCGTACCTAATTATCTGGCCACTCACGGCTAAATGATTAATAAATATTTGTTTCATTCATGAATTATTGGTAATGACTTACTAACAACATAATACGTACTTTATTATTTTATTTTTTTCGCATATTTGTCACATGATCATCAAACAAATGTTTATATTACACAAAGATAACCCGAGCAAATACACAAAGAAAAAGCAGTTTTGAAATGACGATTTCATTTATGAAGTGGTAAAAGCTGGCCGAGCCTGTCTGGCCCTGCGTGTGAAAGCAATATAAATAGAATATAATTACGGTATGTTTTATGGCTCCGGCAGTACAAATAGAGTTACAGTATATTTCACTTGCCACACCTGTTGAATCAGGAAATCACTTAAATAGAACCTATTCTTTATCTCATAATAACATTTCTTTTGATGATCTGAATCATTTAAGTTCAAAGAAAAGAAAAAAAAATCAGGAGCAGTTTTTTTTTCCCAACAGAATGTGTTTCATGTTGCAGTAGAATATTGAAATAGGATGTAAAGAATGATTGATTGTAATATACTGCACTGTATGTATTATTAGAAAGTGTAGATGAAGGTCGGATTCTCTTGTTCTCCTTCAGGTCGGAAGAAATCAGTGTCGCGCCTGAGCATGACGGATTTCCCTATAGACCTCTCACAGGAGCAGCTCATCAGGTGAAGACACCTCTCTGCTCATTATTCATCACTGATCTGTGACTGATTCAGTAACTACAGTGAAACTGACAGGAAACGAGATCTTAAGAGATGAGATAAAAGATGAGATAATAAAAGGACAGAGCGCAGCAGGACCCATCAGGAATCAGGAATGTCTGGAATGAACAGACATTTTCGACCGGGACTTGTGCAAGACATTCCCAAGCGGGACGCCTGATCCTTGAAAATCACACGCGTCTGTCTGTGTGAACTGTACAATACACACACTCATTCACCAACACCACTCACACGTTGAGGAGCTACAGTATTGGCACCCCCCCCCCCATTTAAACATTAAAGGAGTTCCTGGGAGGCCGGCGGTTCAGACGCGAATCAGACGCGCAGACAGGACAGATGATGCTCCGGTGTACTGAGAAAAGTTTCTATCCAAGCACTAGTGATGAGTGCATTAGTGCAGCAGGGGATTATATAGAGAAATAAGTGGAGCTTTTATATCACTCTAATAAATGTGTTTTGTTAATCTGCATAATAAATAGAAGTCCCGGTTTGACTCGAACACACCGTAGTCATTCTTTGGGATGTTCTGTGTTCCTGCAGTGGAGATGTGAGCAGTGTCGGGATTCAGACAGTGGAGACTTTGACAGGCTTGGAGCAGGAACAGGATACGGAGGAGCTGGGAAAGTTAACAGAGGCTGATACAGCACTTACTGGGAGGGTGAGATACACACACACACACACACACACACACACTAAGGGTTACAAAAGTAGTGAAGTGTTTTACACACACAGGTTTGTTTATAACATAAGAAATGAAAATTCAATGAAAAATCAAAATACATCGACTGTCCACTTTATTAGGTACACCGCCGTGTTCATGTCCAGGCAGCCAATCATGTTTCTGCAGCACAAAAAATAAAGTAATGCAGATGCATCCAACACTTTCTGACATCAGTCTGTTCTTACTGTACCGCCAGGTGAAGCTGGATATTTACAAGGTGTACTTCAGGACCATCGGGCTGGCCTTCATCATCCCCATCATCTTCCTCTACGCCTTCCAGCAGGCCGCGTCCCTCGGGTATTACTACTGGCTGCAGGATTGGGCCAACGGTTCTGTTACTAACGGCACGAAGAACCAAACAGATGTGAAGCTGGCCGTGTTTGCGGCTCTCGGCTTCGCTCAAGGTGTGTAAGGTGGATTCTGGCAGAACACTCGAGACGTGATGATGATGAAGTTAATGGTTAATTACGGGTTCTTACAATCTGCCAAAACATGGTATCGGAGCTAAAAAGCGTCTCATCCAGGGTGAAAAAGTGCGTTTTCAAATATGAACGATGCTTCGTTTTTTTTAATATGTATACACATTTATTTTTTATCAGATAGAAAGAAACACGTTAGCTGAACACAGTTTCCTGCCCTTTTATGACCGTATAGCCCGTTACTTTTTCAAATTCAAACCTTTCAACTTCAAACGATCTTAACTGTCACTCAGATGCAACTCGGCCAATTTAGATTTCACGTGAAAAAACATTCTAATACACAAATCTGTTCAGATGTTGCAGCATGAATCTGACATGGTTACGGACACTACAGATTTCTTGCTTTTTAAGCATATGAAATCATCTCTCTAAAACGGCTGAAGTTAGGAACTTGGAATTTTTAGGGAAGTGAGATCGGTCACTTCCAGGCTGAAGTAACTTTTTTGACACACACATTTTCTGTGTTATATGTATAACACAAAAAATGATGTATACACACACACAACCCCAGGCAAATGTATCTGTTTCTATTCGAGGGATCGCCATCTTCGCCACTACGGTTGCCATCTCGTTAGGAGGCATCATCGCGTCTCGCCACCTTCACCTCGACCTCCTGAGCAACGTCCTGCGCTCGCCGGTCTCGTTCTTCCAGAGCACGCCGAGCGGAAACCTGCTCAACCGCTTCTCCAGGGAGGTCGACGCCATCGACTCCATGATCCCCGACGCCTTAAAGATCATGCTGGGGTACGTCTTCAAGCTGCTGGAGGTCTGCATCATCGTCCTCGTGGCCACACCCTTCGCCGGCGTCGTCATTCTCCCTCTCGCTCTGCTCTACGTCTTCATCCAGGTTCGGGCTTCGCGTCACATGATCACCAGTAAAAACAAGTTCCTGTTCTCACTCACACCGCAGGAGCTATACTGTATGTAAGGGTTGTCGTGTGTACTGATGACTTTATAATTAACGTGTGTCATAGCGTGTCTCTCGACGTTCCTTTCAGAGCTTCTACGTGGCGACGTCGTGCCAGCTCCGCCGCCTGGAGTCGGTGAGCCGCTCTCCCATCTACACGCACTTTAACGAGACGGTGCAGGGAGCGAGCGTGATCAGGGCGTTTGCGGAACAGTCGAGGTTTATCCTGCAGGCCGACGGCAGGGTGGATCATAACCAAACCTCATACTTCCCCAGATTCGTCGCCACCAGGTCAGAGCTTTCACATCCTCACATCCTCATCACACGAAAAAAAACAACAGAGAACAGAAAAGGTTTGGAGAACGACACAAATATTACGTCTGCTGCTTCAGTTTTTAGGTCTTTTCAGTGCATTCAGATGTTCCTCTGGTATACTGAAGTCTAATTACATTTGCAGTGCTGATCTGCGCCACATCCTGACTGAGCCCAAATCCATGCTGGTCAGAATGAGTGGATTTTTGTTGATGATTCACCAAATGTTCCCCTTGATATTAAGGTCTGGAGATGGAATTTCCAGCCACAGATCCAAGGTTTCCGTGTTTTGCTCCCCGAGCCACCTATCACTTTATCATAGTTATCACTTTTACTTCATCGTGCTCAAGGAGCTCCATCGTGCTGGATAATCAGCTCCATTGTGCATTGTTCATCATCACACTGTTTTGGAAGAGGTTGCTCTCGCAGGATGTTTTTCGTTCCGTTCTTAGACAAAATTATGAGCGAGCCCTCACTCGCCTTCATACACCTGACGAAATGATCTAAAGACACAGAATCTTTGTGAAAATAAACATTTGTGTCATTCTGCTAACTTTTGGCCTCCGGCTGTCCTTAATGAGACTCACCATAGCGTGTTCTGATCCGTCTAGGTGGCTTGCTGTCAATCTGGAGTTTCTGGGGAACCTGTTGCTCCTGGGGGCTGCGATCCTGTCTGTGGTGAAGAGGGAGTCGCTGAGCCCCGCGATGGCCGGCTTGGCCGTGTCACACTCTCTGCAGGTACGCGTGATAAAGATTACTGCATCGCACATGCAAAGCCTGCGTCTCCTTGTGTATGACTAGAATTATTAGCGCCCTTCAGCGGATAAAATGATGACACACAGTACAGTACCATAGACATGAACCCAATATTTGCAGCAGGGTCGGTGCTTAGTGTTAGCCTGTCTACTAGCCTAGTGTTAGCCTAGCTGTCTGCTAGCGTAGTGTTAGCGTAGCTCTCTAACTGTCTTTCTTACATGCTTTCTTTTATGAAGTTTCAAGCCAGTAATAATGAACGTCACTATTAATCTATCCGGTGTGGATGAAACGTCTAAACAATGTGATATTACAGTCATTTACTCATGGATACTTTCAAAAACATTAGCATTGTTTTTCTGCAGGTGACGGGTATTCTGAGCTGGATCGTACGCGCCTGGACGGACGTCGAGAACAACATTGTGTCAGTAGAGAGAGTGAGGGAGTACACAGACACGCCGAAAGAGGTGAAGGCCCAAAGCCCAGTGTCAGTCTGAACCGGTTTAGTGCTCTAAATACCTGCGTCTGCATGTGGATATTAAATTTAAAGGATTAAAAATAAATTAATAAATAATTTTCAAAAACATATTACTGTGTGGAAAGCCTAGAAAAAAAACAAAAGGTTTTTCTAGCAAATGTGACCAAAAAGGGTGATTTTGTGAAGATTTTTAAAAATGGGATAATTTTAGTGACATCTGGTGGTCGAAAAAGGAAGTGCAGCCCGTATAGTTTTTGGATTCCAGATAACAAATCTGTTCACTTGAGGTTTTTCTTTAATGTATTATTTTATTATTATTATTGTTGTTGTTGTTGTTGTTACGTCCCAAGCACGATGACATCATAGCTATGTGAATGTGATATTTCTGTGGTCTCGTCCACAGTCACAGTGTGTTAAATCCACGTCTAAAATGAATTGTTTCTGTCACAGGCGGCCTGGTCCACAGAGAACGTGCCTCTGCCCCCAGACTGGCCCCAAACAGGCACCATCAAGTTCCACCAGTACGGCCTCCAGTACAGAAAAGGTCTCGACTGGGCTCTGAAGGAGATCACACTCAGCATCCAGGACAGAGAGAGGGTAACATTACACTCAGCGTCAGTAAATCTTAAACAAACAAAAAAAACAGGATAGAAGAAGGATGAACAGTGACATCACACCACACTGGTCTGTCTCGCAGATTGGGATCGTAGGCCGGACTGGCGCGGGAAAGTCATCTCTGGCACTCGGAATCTTCCGGATCATCGAGGCGACGAAGGGGGAGATCTACATAGACCAAGTGAACATCGCTGAGATCGGACTGCACGACCTCCGGTCTCTCATCACCATCATCCCACAGGTGTGAGCTCACAACACACACACACACACACACACACACACACACACACACACACACACACCTTTAGTGTTTCACACAACATCACAGCAATGTAGCGTACGAATCATTCCTCATCCTTTCGTGTGTGTGGTACTGATCAGGACCCGGTTCTGTTCTCCGGATCTCTGCGCATGAACCTAGACCCGTTCAGGAAATACTCTGATGACGAGGTGTGGAAAGCTCTGGAACTCGCTCATCTCAAGAGCTTCGTGTCAGGTCTTCAGGACAAACTGAACCACGAGTGTTCCGAGGGAGGAGAGAACCTCAGGTACTCCGAGTCGCTCACTCAGGACCTCCGAGTCTCTGGGAGAAAGAACGTCAGGGTTACTGAGGATTTTAAACTTTATTTTGTGTGTGTGTGTGTGTAAAACAGTCTGGGACAGAGGCAGCTGGTGTGTTTGGCGCGAGCGCTCCTCAGGAAGACGAAGATTCTGGTTCTGGATGAAGCCACAGCGGCGGTGGACGTGGAGACGGACGAACTGATCCAGTCCACCATCCGCACACAGTTTGAGGAGTGTACAGTACTGACCATCGCTCACAGACTCAACACCATCATGGATTCTACACGGTACATACACACACACACATACACACACACACACACACACACACACACACACACGTCAGTATCTGATTAAACACTTGGTGGTGTTCCTCACACACAGGGTTCTGGTGATGGACCGCGGTTCGATCACAGAGATCGACTCTCCCTCTAACCTGCTCTCACACAGAGGACTCTTCTACAGCATGTGTCAGGAGGCGGGGCTAGTGTGACATCATCACGCTCCTCCTGAGTGTTGGGTGTGGCTGAGGCAGAACCAAGCAGCGTGATCAGCTCCTGAAGGAAGAAGATCTGCGGGACAGAACCTTCTGGATTTTTTTTTTTTACATGTTTACGTGATGAAGGTGGTAATAAACAGTGTTACTCAGAGAATCTCTTACTGATGTTTGTTAAAAATCATCTGTAGCAGCGCTGTGTTTATACTCTAGTGATGTAGTGGATGTCAGTGTTGAGTGTTTTGTACTGTATTATATTTGTATCATATTTTTATACGTATTTATAAGAAAACATTACAATTTCGGTTTTGGCTATCTGTACAGTGAATAAAGTAAATAAATAAAAAAAACAAGGATTTTATTTGAGCATTAGCTTCCCAAAAACTTTCTCTTAAATCAAATCAGCTCACTTCACTCACACACACACACACACACACACACACACAATAGTGATGGGTCGTTCATGAACGAATCGTTCTTTTTAAACGAATCTTTAACGTGACTCAGAAAAATGAGTCGTCTCGGAGAGTGATTCGTTAATTTCCTACGGGGCGCGCATGCGCAAACAGAAATGAACGGTTCTCAACGAATCTTCCGAGTCGTTCGTTCCTTTGTCACGTGACCCCCATAGACGCTAGGATGTGCAACAGATTCAAAAGAACGAACGACTCAGACCAGAGGATATGATGGTGAGCTGCTCATTCTGTTTATAATATGCCCTTAGCTGCATTGTAATATTTTCATTACTGGAACTATAGCCAAAATGTGTGTATGTAGACGTGTTGGAGGTCTATTTATTGAAAATGTACCATTTTATCTGATCAAAAGAACGTAATGAACTTAATGACTCGTCATTTTGATGAACGAGTTTCAAAGAACCGAGTCACTAAAATGATTCAAACTTCCCATCACTAACACACACACAACTTTATATACTAGATATTAATATTGTAATATTATAATGTAATAATAATAATAATATAATATTAGACATTATTACACTAGGGCTCTGTTCAAATCTCAATGGTGTGGATTAAATTCATCCAATCAGGGGTGTCTGTGAGCTCGCGCAAGCGGAGGGAGCGCCGTCCTCCGCGTGTGTTACTCCGCCCCTAACGGTGCGTGAGCGAGCAGTTCGAAAAAGATGCGGTCGGCTGGCGTCACGTGGTTCGGAGGAAACACGTGATCGTCTTCCCGACTGAGTGGTAGTAGTAGCCTTAATGTGGAGCCCCCTAGTGGCGGGGAGGAATTGGACATGACTATATTAGGGAAAAAATCAGGGAAAAATAAAATAATGATGATAATAATAGATCCTGAATTCTGGAAAATTATATTTGAACAAAATGAAAACTAAGAGTTTCACATAACCGTTTAATATTTTACATATTCACAATAGAACATAAATGTTTAAACTGAGAAATTTTACACTTTTATCCACTAAAGGAGTGCATTTAAAATCTGATGCCTGCTACAGGTCTCAAAGAAAATTGGGACGAGGACGACAAATGCTGAAAAAGCAAAAAAAAAAATTTTTAAGATTAATCTGGGAGAAGAGCTCCTGGTGCATCAGGTCTGTAACACGATTAGCTATAAAGGGACGTCTTAGAGAGGCTCAGTTTCTCAGAAGTAAAGATGGGCGGAGGCTCTCCAGTCTATGAAAGAGTGCATAAAAAGATTGAGTAATTCTTTAAAAACAAAGTTCCTCCACATCAAATTGCAAAGGCTTTGCAAATGTCCTCATCTACAGTACAGCGCATAACATGATCTAAAGATTCAGAGAAACTGGAGAAATCTCTGGGTGTAACGGACACAGACGAAGACCTTTGTTGGATGCCCGTGACATTACTAAATGGGCCCAGGAATACTTCCAGAAACTAGTGACGCCGAGATGAGGCTCTGAAACCTTCCAGCTAATTGGTTCACAGAAGGGTTCATACCTTGAGGCCTCAATGGCACACTAACCCCCCCTACTGGTCAAAGAATGTAGCACAAGAAGACGTGTTTGTAGTCATTTTACCAGTAATGCATGTGATCCTCTCAAAGCTGTCTCGCCTTACTGTTTGTAAATAGTGTTTATAAGATTTCCATGGCTGTAAAATGATCCATGGTAGTAACCCACATCCCCAAGGGACCCTCCACCATTACATTAATATTTCATACATTGTCACATGAGAGAGGGAAAGTGATGTTTTCCAACTGGGGCAATGTTACTAAGATGAAGAAATAAAGACATTATAGGCGCTTAGTGGATGTGAATCTGTCAGGATGTGATTAACTCTTCAAACTGAGGCAGTGTTACTGAAAAGATGAAAGAAGAGAAGGGGGAGGAGATGCTACACCATGGTGAACACACCTCCGTCCCAACCTCGAGACCCGTATCAAGCATCAATTTCTATTTCAATATACGTTCCATTGTATGCTGTACATAGACTTCAGTTCAGTATTCAATACAATCATCCCCCAACAACTGATCGGGAAGCTGAGCCTGTTGGGACTGAACACCTCCCTCTGTTACTGGATCCTGGACCTCCTGACCGAAAGACCTCAGGCAGTGCGGATCGGGAACTATAACTCCAGCACCACCACAGTGAGCACTGGGGCCCCCCAGGGCTGCGTGCTCAGTCCCCTGCTGTTCACACTGCTACATACAAGGTGTATGTACAAGGTGTGTTCCTGGAGGAACGTTGTTTCGTTTCACTGTGTACTGAACTGTATATGGTTGAAATGACAATAAAAGCCTACTTGACTTGACTGTGAATTTTTTTTAATAAAATGAAAACATTTGCAGTTTTAAAACTTATGGAAGGAGTCTCCGGTTTTAGGATCATCCTTTAAAATTCATCACACATCACCAATCAGTGTGAATGCTTTGTTTCCCCGCTTGTCTCTTCCATTTACAAAAGGCACAAAATGAATACAAAATAATCCGTATTTTATTAAACTCAATTTTTGTTTCATGAAAGGAAATACACTTCAAAACTACATATTTATGCATGTATATTACAAATAACCATTACACGTACATAATGAACAAACACACAAATATAAATATGTAGCAAACCCATGATGTCTGAAATGGCCAAAAAAAAAAGCAGTCTGATCATCATAAAAGGATGCTTCTGCCATCACACACACACACAAAAAAAAAATCAATCTGTTCTGGATAAATATATATAACTCGAGTCATTTAGAGGGAATTCTTCATTATTAGAAGGGAAATTAATTTTTAGTCGTAAATAAAGAAGCAGCAGCATTTAATAAACTTGGCATTAAAAATAAAAACATAACAGGAGCATAAACTCAAATATGGCAACTAATCAGTTAATATGTTAACATGGACACGACGTGACTAACGCGGCGGAGACGTGGTGTTTATTAATACGTCTCAAACCCTAGCGACACTTTAATAAACTAAACAGCTACACATAATTTACTTCAGGGGGAACCGAGTTTAATCCGTCCCAGAGACGAGTCTTTAAGGCGAAATGTTGTACTGTGAAACACATTTTCCCATTTAAATAAAGTAAATGCAGTTAATCCGATCCAGACACCCAAACATATTACAAAACAAACAGCTTTTGACCGGCTACTGGTTCAGCTCGGTTCATTCGTATGCTGAAGATGCTTCATATAAAGAGGAAAATTCCTTGCAGTCGGTTGATGGTTTTGGTTTGATTGATTTATTAAGTATGTTTACGGAAGGAGTCTCCAGTGTCAGCATTTTCTGCTTCGTTGCTCTGATTTTTATTTCTCGTCTTATAGAACATGGAATAAGGAGCGTTAAGGACGGAACGAATGCTTGCGGCAAAGCCACAACTTGATGTGCGGACGTTCTATAGAAAACATGACGCGTCGTTAGTTTAGACGGCAACGAACTGCAGTAGGATCAGAGATTTTCTTCTTTTATAGAAAAACAGCATGAAGTCAGTGATTATTTTCTGTAACACAACAACAGTGTGTTTAATTCCCGACATAAGCACCACTTCATTTCTAAGCAGCGCTGTTTACAGGATGCATCATGAACATTAAATCATCATCCTGCATTCAGCTGGCTAGGCGGCCTAGTCAAGAAGTCTCAAATCCACACAGATCATAATGAAACCCGTCACCCTGTGATAAATGATTTACATTCGTCTCCAGCTCTTCATTTCTCTACTTGCATAATATAAGCACCGGTTTTTTTTTTTTTTCTTACAGCGCGTACTGACGCTACGCAACAGTGCTGGTGAGTCATGTGACCTGAGTCGCCTTTTTATTATATACACACACACACACAAAAATAATATTTAATAAATAATCATCATCCATGCGTCATATCAAAGATGGAAAGTTCAAATAGACGATTATTATTATGATGCTGATTATAAACCAGATCCAGCGGTGTAGGAATGCGGTACTAACGGCATCACCTACCGAGATCAGACATTACAGAAACGCTGGCGGTGAAAAATGTACAGTAATACAAGTGAAAAGAAACCGTGCGCAAGCTGCAGTTCTTCAATATGATGAGTGCACGTTCGCACTCGCAGGCAGAAAGCAGAGCGGTCCGTCTCCGGTGGGCGTGGCTCAAATGCTCCTGAATAAACAAGAACCCCAATTATTTATTTAATTAATTACTTTTTTTTTAAAATATTTTTTTTCCCCACACAATTCAACTTTTTTTTTTTTGTGCATGAAGTCTTTAAATTCAGCTTGCTAGGACGAACAGATCGTCACTACTTTCATGTCTATTTGTATTTTCTCCGAAATGGCAGATTCGTTTTGTAAATGACTTCAAATAGACACTGCCGATTATATTCATTTTCTGTTGTGTAAGTCTTTGGCCTGCGTAGTCTGCTTAAAGTGTGTGTGTGCACATGAGGGAGGTAATCAGGGACTCGATTCTGCACAAGAGTCGACTTTGTTTTGTTCTTTAAAGACAGACAAAACAGACAAAAACAAACAAACAAAAAAAAAAAAAACTCTCCACATACTCGGATCAGAAACGCCAATTTAAACTCAACTCTCTTTCTTTCTTCTGACCAAATATATTCCCTTATTATTCTATTCTATATTATACAAGTCTCTCTCAGTAACAGCTCATCCAGCAGCAGGGATAAGAAAGTGCCTTTGGAGGTTCATCATCTCCACAGACTCCGCCCACAACAGGGTTCTAGAATCGACAGTCCATTCTGGCGTGAGAGAGCGTGGAGTGGGGTCTCGAATGACCATCGTGTCCTAGAGTGAAGGAGTTCCAGAGTGGTGGCCGTGTTCCGAGGTGAAGATTGGGTCCTAGAGTGACGGCCGCGTTCTAGAAAGATCAAATGTTTTTTTTTTTTTTGGTAGCGACAGCTGTGTTCTGGAGAGACGGGGGTGTTCTGAATGATGAGTGGGATCTCGAGAGCCGGTTGTGTTATAGAACACGGAGTGGATTCCAGAGTGACGGCCGCGTTCGAGAACGACCAAATAGTTTCGGGAGTGACGTCTGGGTTCTCGAGAGAACACCGTGTTTTAGAATGATGAGTGGTGCTCGTGTTCTAGACCGGACAAGTGTTTGTGCCAGAAAGACGGTCTCTTGTTTTTTTTTTGTTTTTGTTTTTCTCTCTCTCCCTTAAATCAGACCAAACCCGAGTCCTTGGCCATCCTGTAGAAGATTCCTCTCTTCGCTATGAGACTGGACGGGGAATCGAACTCCACCATCTGTCCTTTATCTAGAACCAAAACCCTGTAAACACACACACAAACTGTGAGCTTTCATTCTGCGTACGTGTACCATGTATAGTCCATGATGGAGATGTGTGTGTGTGTATGTACCGTGTATAATCCATGATGGTGTTGAGTCTGTGAGCGATGGTCAGTACTGTACACTCCTCAAACTGTGTGCGGATGGTGGACTGGATCAGTTCGTCCGTCTCCACGTCCACCGCCGCTGTGGCTTCATCCAGAACCAGAATCTTCGTCTTCCTGAGGAGCGCTCGCGCCAAACACACCAGCTGCCTCTGTCCCAGACTGTTACACACACACACACACACACACACAGAATAAAGTTTAAAACCCTCAGTAACCCTGACTCTGAGAGCCCTGAGTGAGCGACTCGGAGTACCTGAGGTTCTCTCCTCCCTCGGAACACTCGTGGTTCAGTTTGTCCTGGAGACCCGACACGAAGCTCTTGAGATGAGCGAGTTCCAGAGCCTTCCACACCTCGTCATCAGAGTAACCATCGAACGGGTCCAGGTTCATGCGCAGAGATCCGGAGAACAGAACCGGGTCCTGATCAGTACCACACAGACGAAAACACACTTGAACAAAAACTTAACAAGAAAAAAATAATTAAGAAATAAATAATAAAAACAAATAGTGAGATGGGTTACGTAAAGAGACCCTGCGAGTGCGTGCGTGCGTGTGTGTGTGTGTGTGTGTGTGTGTGTGTGTGTGTGTGTGTGTGTGTGTGTGTGTGTGTATGTATGTATGTATGTATGTATACACACCTGTGGTATGATGGTGATGCGGGAGCGCAGTTCGTGAAGCCCGAGCTCGGCGATGTTCACCCCGTCCACGCGGATGTCTCCCTGCGCCGCCTCGATGATCCGGAACAGTCCGAGTGTGAGAGACGACTTCCCCGCTCCGGTCCGACCCACGATTCCCACCTGCGGGTTAAAAACCCATTCATTAACACGGCACCGCTTCTCCGCTTCTCACTCGGCATCGGGGGTTAAACGGTGAAACCGGGGTGTTTGGGGGCGGAGCCGACCTTCTCTCCTCCCTGGATGGTCACGTTGATGTCATGGATGGCCAGTTCCAGGTCCGGTCGGTACCTCAGGCCGAAGTCCCGGATCTCCACACAGCCGACGGTGGGCCACCCGGCAGGAGTCAGGCTCTTCTCCAGCTTCCACTGCGCCTGAGGAGGAAAAGAGGAGAATAATTATATTAATCAGCATAATGTCATATATTTCAGCTTGTCCATAGACTTGTGTTCCACACACACACACACACACACTCGCCTCTTTCTCCGTTTCTTCGTACTCCTTCACTTTCTCCACAGCTACGATGTTGGTCTCTAATTCTGAAGACATCCTCACCAACCAGTTAAGAGACGCAGTGACCTGCACACACACACACACACACACACACAGACGAGAAAGAATATAATAAATAAGATACAGTGTGAAAATGAAGTACTTTGTTCAACTGCTAATTAGGACAGGGTGTATGAGGTGTGTGTGTGTGTGTGTGTGTGTGTGTGTGTGTGTGTGTGTGTGAGACCTGCAGAGCGTAGGAGATGGACAGTCCCATGAGACCTGGACTCAGACTGTCTCTGGCCATCACAGCAAAGAGTGCAGCAAACGTCACAATACAGTTCCCCACGAACTCCAGTCTCACTGCTAACCACCTGCACACACACACACACACACACACACACACACACAATCACTAATCTGACTCAAAGACGCCTTGTTCTACACGTTTCTACATTCATCAAAAGTCTCCCATCATCACAAACCAATTAATCCACTTCCTGGCCAAAAGTTTGTGCACCCCTGACCTTCACACCCACAAGTGCTCCCTCCTGTAAACTGTTGGAGGCACAAAATTGTACACAAAGTCTTTTAATCATGGTTTCCATTCACTGGGACCAGACCAACAAGGTCAAGACGACATCGTCTTGAAGACATGGCGTGTTGGAGAAGAAAAATGTGTTTAAATTACAGTTCACTCGCGGTTTAACAAGGGGAGGGGAGGGGGGGTGGCAATTACTTTTTCACATAGGACCAGGTATGTTTGGATAGGTTTTTTCCCTTAAGAAATGAAATTATATGTTGGCAAATACGTTTTCACATCCGTATCGAATTATTCATAATGAAATTATGGAAATCAACATTTTGTTTGATCTTTCACCTGACTGGATTTTGGATTTATAAAATTTTATTTTAATTTCATTTCATTAAAAAAATATATATATTTTCAATTCTTATCCTAATTCTTAATAAATCAGAACAAGATAAGATTTTGATTTAAATCAGAATTAGTCACAAAAAAAATTTAAATAAATAATTTATTTCCAAATGAAACCCTAATTCGGACGTTTCCACGTGTACGCGCGCTTGTGCACCGCGTGTGTGATTCTGAGACCTGTTAGCCACGATGCTAGGGAAGTAGGCTTTCTGGTTGTGATCCACTCGTCTGTCGCTCTCCCCGATGAAGCTGCTCTGCACTCCGAAGGCGCGGATCACGCTCGTCCCCAGCAGCGTCTCGTTGAAGTGCGTGTACACCGGAGAGCGGCTCACAGACTCCAGACGCTTCAGCTGCCGGGACGAGGCCACGTAGAAGCGCTGAAACATACGGTGCACATATTAGCACACACACACTTAATACTTTTGACAAAAATAACAAATCTCAGCATTTATCTTAAACATACACTGAATCTTTATCTAAACATAACTAGTACCGTCTGCTCTGATGTCACCTGCAGAGGGCAGTAAAGGACCAAGATGAAGAACCCTGGTGCATTTCTTTTTTTATTGTTCACTGTTAAAACGATGAGTTGGTCCTATTAAACGTTAAAGCGACAGCACGGCCTTCGTACGGTTTTAAACGTCAGTGTTCCCACCTGAACGAAGAAGTAGAAGAGCCCCAGGGGAGGGATGATGATGGCCACGAGCGGCGTGGCGAGGAGGATGATGATGCAGGACCCCAGCACGTTGAACAAGGAGCCCATGAACATCTTGATGATGCTGGGGATCACCGAGTCGATGGTGTCCGTCTCCTTGGAGAAGCGGTTGACCAGGTTCCCGCTGGGAGTGCGCTCGAAGAACGACATGGGCGAGCGCAGGACGTTATACAGCATGGTCTCGTGGAGGAAGCGAGACGCCAGGATCCCGCCGATGGACACGGAGATGGAGTAAGAGAACACGGCGATGCCTGAGGAGGAGGAGAAGCAGAGCGTCAACGCTAGGTCAGTCCTCACATACCGGTAAGGTCATACATCTCTGAACAGGTGAAGGAACGAGAAAAGTCAAGAGTCTAATTTTGACGAGAAGGAAAGAAAAAAAAAAAAAAAAAAAAAAAAAAAAAAAAAAAGTGCAATGCATCGAGTGCAAGACGGCAGGTTTTAACCTTGAGCGAGTCCCAGCACGCCGTACACCCCGAGGCGCATGTCTCTGTTGGGCTGCGTGCCGTTAATGACCGGGTCGTCCGTCCACAAGCTGAGCCAGTAATTAGAGCCCAGGGACGCTACGTGATGCGCCAAGAAGAGACAGATGCTAAAGATGGACAGAAACAAACCGATGGCCTTCATGTAGTCCCAGAAGACGGCGAACTTCACCTGCGGGACGGGATCGACAAAAACATCATCAGCTATATAGAGTAACGTTTATTTATACATGCATGTATATACATAGTGTGTATATTTGTAAATAGATAATGTAGGTAGATAATACAGTACATGTTAAGTATAACGATAATGTTTATATGTAATATACATGTTTATAGATAACGTATGCAGATAACATGTATATGTAATATGTTTATATGGAATATGTAATGTATATAATGTATATACAAAACATACACAGTGGAACCTCGGATTGCGAGTAATGTGGTTTACGAGTGTTCCGCAAACCGAGCAAAGATTTTTATTACATTTTTCATCGGAAACCGAGCAAGTATTAGTTTACGAGCGCCGAGTATCATGCATCACGCATGCGACTCTTATTTTGACACCGAGCGTCACTCCCCGCCCCCCCCCCAAAAAAAAATTTGTACTACAGATAATATGGTGCCTAAGACTTTTGCACAGTACTGTGTGTTTAGATAGATAGATAGATAGATAGATATTGTATATAATGTATATACACAGTATGTAATGAATATCGAGTTAAATTCAGTGCCCCATCACGGGTCCTCTGCGTTTCTGCGACTCGGACTCACTCTGCCCGTCTTGGCTTTATCTGCCTCGGTCAGTTTGGCGGCGTCTGCTGATTTAGTTTTCTGCTCTTCAGCGTCTTTGCTCTCGGTTTTCTGTTTTACGGCTCCGGATGCGTCTAAGGACACCTGGCTCTGCCTGTAGGGAAACACGGCCACCTGTTAGCCTGAGGCATTTTAATTACCTATAAAGTAATAATAATAATAATAATTAAAGCTGCAAGCAGCGATGATCGGGCCCTCGCACGCGGCGCAGTCCAT
>QMIH01000592.1:334404-348308 GCA_003987875.1 Clarias batrachus | reverse complement strand
CTAACTTTAAGGGGGGCGACGCCCCTGCGCCCCGTATTGACCAGCCGCCACTGGTCCTGAGCTCAATCACAGAAAGCACTTACAGGGTCACCTCAATTTAACCAAAATCACTTCAGCTGTTGCCAAAAGGTTTGAGAATGACAAATATTAATTTTCACAAAGTCTGCTGTCTTAGTGTTTTTAGATCCCTTTGTCAGATGTTACTGTGGTATACTGAAGTAGAGTTACAGGCATTTCATAAGTGTCAAAGGCTTTTATTTACGATTATATTAAGTTTATGCAACGAGTCAATATTTGCATTGTTGACATCCCTCCCCCTCCAAATTTATCAGAATTTGTGGGTTTTTGTTTGTCCACCCACCTCTTGACGATTGACTGCACGTCCTCAATGGGATTAAGATCTGGGGTTTTGATGGTTTGTTCCCTGAGCCACTTTATCACAAAATTTGTGAGTAAGCCCACTCCCTTGGCTGAGAATCAACTCCACACTCCTTTTCTGCTCCGGACAAGCTTTTTTCCCCAGATGCTCCAAACAAACATTCAGAAAGAAATTACTTTACCTCAGCAGTCCAATCCAAGTACCTTTTGCAGAATATCAGTTTGTGTCTGATGTTTTTCCTTGAGAGAAGTGGCTTCTTGCTGCCCTTCTTAAAATGAAGGTGAGCTCTACAATCAGTCCTGTCATGCCAACAAGCCTCCAAAGGCCATTCATGTGTGGGGTTGCTCATTTACATTTAGGCATTTGGCAGATGCTCTTATCCAGAGCAATTTACAAAAAGTGCTTTGAAGTCTCCGTCACTGGATATATACTTACACTGGGTTACTAGGTAACTAACTAAGTGCCATCAAGTCAAACACAGTTGGGAAGTCCAAGTATTGAAGAAACAGATACGTCTTGAGTCGTCATTTAAAGATCGTCAAAGACTCTGCTGTACGGACATCCAAGAGAAAAGAACTTCATCGATCCCTGAGAGATGGTGGAATGAGGCAAGCAGTGCTGGAGGATAGGAGGGAACGTGGTGCAGTGCGCGGTGCGATTAGAGCCGAGAGGTAAGTGGGTGCGGGGCCAGTTTTAGCTTTGTAGGCGACCATCAGGGTTTTGATGCGGGCAGCTACAGGAAGCGGAGACGTGGGTGGTGGGGGAGAACGTGGGAAGGTTGAAAACAAGACGTGCTGCTGCATGCTGGATCAGCTGCAGAGGACGAATCGTGGACAGAGGCAGACCTGCCAGGAGTGAGTTGCAGTACTCCAGAGTTGCGGTAGTCCAGTCTCATCAGCCAAGGGAGTGGACTTATTCACAATTTTGTGATTAAGTGGCTCGGGGAACAAACTATCAAAATTTTGATGAACATAGCCAAGAATAAAGAATGGTACAAAAACATCCTTCGAGAGCAACTTCTCACAAGCATCCGAGGACAGTTTGGTGTCAAACAATGCCTTTTCCAGCATGATGGAGCATCTTGCCACAAAAAAAAAAAAAAAAAAAAAGTGATAACTGAGTGGGTCAGGGGTCCCTTCCAACCAGTAACACCACTTTCCCAGTGCCAGTTTCACGGTTCCCTCATGTGATAATTGTTTTTTCTTAGGGTTAACTGAGTTTTCTGAGGGTAATGTTTTCTAATTTTATGTACATAAATACAAAAGGGACTAGCAGTAGGGAAAGTTTTTTTTTTTTTCCCAAAATTGCTGTGACCATATCACTCCCACTTCAGAAACATCTACTGCTACAATGAATGATTTTGGTCAGGATGTATTAGGATGGGAGCAGTGGTTAAAGGCTTTCTTCATCCTAGTCAACACTTGATGAGCATTTGGGTTCCACTTCACATTTGAAATTTCTTTCAATAGGTTGCTGAGATGAACATAGATTTTCCTGAAACACCATTTGCATTAGATTAAATAAATCTATCTTTAAAAGTACTGTATTCAAGAGGAATGACCATGAGTGTATCCAGGCTCTGAATAGAGGAGGATGCCATGGTGATAAGTTTCAATGTAGTTGAATGAGAGATGTAGTAGTTTAACACTACTACAGTAGGAACAAAGGTGTTCCCTTTTGTGTCAATGCTTTTGTCTCAGCTATTTTAACTCATCCCATGGTTAAAATACATATACAACACATACAGGTATTTCTGACGGGTGAAGATATCAACTTCCATAAAAAAAAGTTCTAGGTAGTTTCAAAATAAGAAGCACTCTCACCACCCTGATTCCATACGGTTGTTCAGCTTCTTTCTGGTGAGTAACTGTGCAATTTTCCCTGGTTGGCTGACATTTCCCTGTCTTGTGAAGTACGGTAAGCATACTGGGAGTGAGCATTGCAATATGAACCCTTGACATTCCACCGGATCTCCAGCATTTTTGTTGGGTTGTGCAATAAGTGTTACAGAGAAGAAAGGATTAGAGCTTGGTCTCGACCCCTGGAGTGTGACTGAGGGGCTAGCTGAGTGGATCTGGACTAGGTCTCGTCAAAGGCATTTAGAACTCAAAAGGCATGCGTCTTTAATGGTGGTGGAGGTAAACAAACACAGGTAATCATGAGATGGAAAGTAGACATGACGAACGATGGTCGGGAAAACATAATAATAATAAGATTCAGACCTAATCACAGACCTCATCAAAAAATTCATATAGGAAACACATACAGGTATTTCCAATGGTAGAAGATATCTGCACATGTGCCTGTGTAGTGCTTATGGAAGTAATTATATAATCAGTTCATTGGTGTGTGGCGACGGAGCAATGTGTGAAATCATTTGAAAATGGAAAACAGCTACAGATAATGCGCTGATGATGAAAAGGCCTGGTTGGTGAGAAATGTCAAAGAAGAATGCAGAGAATTACCTAGTTTAGCAGACAACGATTAAAGGAAGTCAGACAACCACTGTGTATTATACAGGAAACACTCAGAATGCACAACACACAGAACCTGCTAGTGGCAAACAGTAGATAACCAAGTCATGTTCCACTTGTGTCAGACAAAAACAGTAAGGTTAAAAAACAAAGCTGGACGACTGAAGACAACTGTGAGTATAGCCGAGTCTGAAGAATCTTGATTTTTGCTGGTGCACCCACATGGCGTCATTGCTTTAAGGCCTATTTGAGTATCGATGGCCATGTGACATCACACATCATGGTCACAGTTTACACATTCTATAATGGACAATTCCAGCATAATAAATGCACCATAATCATTTGCTTTGCATGTCACAAAGCACTGTTGGCAGTGTGTCGAAGCATAGTGTCAAGATTTTCCCCCATGTTAACTCAATATCATGGTCAGCCAACTGGAACTAGCTCAATAGGGATCATTCATTCCACAAAGAATTCATGCTGAAGAGGAGTAGCAGAACTAGAGGATTTTTCTTCTTTTTTAATTTTGTTAATTTTTTAGTTTCTTTCTCTACTTCATTTGGCGAAAAAAACAACAACATTTATTTAAATAACTAGCAAATTTAATTTGTTTCAGCTATAAAAACAATTATTCTATCATTTTTGCCAGTGCTCGTATCTATATTACTTGAAATATAATATGTAAGCAATATTGCTTAATAATCACATACCTTACGATGCATATTTAAATCATACACCTTATGTTCCCCAAACTAATGAACGATATGAACACTGTCTACAGCGAGGCGATGCACACACACACACACACACACACACACACACTTCACAAACACTTACATGATGCATACCGCGGTAAATCAACATGCTAATACTGTGTATATGAGTTTCTTTCAGGAGAAATAAACTCACAGATGACGAGGTAATACGGTTTGTCTTTTCATTTCAGTACTGTACATTTTGGCACATGCTGTAGATATCATTTTGGAAATACCTCACCTCTTGGATCAGTCTGACATCTGATTGACGTTGGAGCGCTCTTTACATCTCCTGAGCATAATTTGAGCGTTACATCATACCAAAGAGCTGGATGAAGATCGTGGAGCTCAAGTCTTGTTCTGTTCAAGTACTGAGGGTCTCTTCCTTTCATCTGCACTTCTACTCCTGTCCATTTCCCAGACGGAGCATCCCAAACTAAACGCAAACCCTTTCCTCCAGACAGCTGCTCACAACGCAGACCAGTCACAACCAGAGATGCTTTAAAATTAGAAGAAAAAAAAAAAAGAAAAAAAAAAAAGATTACTTCTGCAGCCTCAGAAAGGAAGTAGATTTTAAACTTAAATCACCATCATGATTGAATACTGCAGAAATCTCCCATCAGCCAGTCATGTGGTAACAGTACAAATAACGCACATGTGGAGAGTCTCTGTTCTGAGGTCATTTACTGTGAAGTGCTGCCGGTCTCCTGAGTTTGTCTGCCAGAAAAGCCTTTGAAACTGGGGGATTCACTTGCTTTTGAATCACACCACACTTTCACTTCCACTTTGCAAAGTAATGCTAAGTGCATATGTATGTGCACCCTTCCAATCCTTGCTTTATGTGCAGATCTGCAGTATGTGTGTCTATAAACCATAAACATAATTTTGAAATTTTTGGACTTTTGCTCCGACTAAACTGCTGAGCACATGGAACTTAACTGCTTTGGCACCGTATTACCTTAAGGACTTCCTATAATTCAACAATAACACTTAGCAGAGTATTGATTTCTGTATTCAAATACTGGCACCTACAACACATAACGCCCTTTCCTAATGAAATCAACTCATTCTGCTGTTCAAACATGAATAGACGGACACGCAGGTAAAAAGACAAACAGAACCTGTGTTTGAAGTGAAGGTCAGGCCTCTGCTCCTCACGCCTTCAAACACAGTATAGAGAGTGAAGCTGTATTTGGTCCTAGGAGAGAGTGATGAAACTGTGTGCCTTATCACAGGACCTTTCTCTGGTACAGCAACTGGCGTCTCAGCATTGCTGCCACGTCTCAGGATGTAGCTGAAATTATTGCCCTTCACGTCTTCCCATGACAGTTCTAATCCATTTGTTAATTGCTGTGTTACATTAACTCTTGCCACATTGACAGGCACTGAAACAAAAACAAATATTCACAAATACACTTGCATTATCAAATATGTCCACAGTGTATCCATTATTTTATAATTCAGTCATGTTTACCTCTTTACACAATATGCAGTATTAATATGCAATAGGCAATTTACAGCTCTATCTGGCCAGACCAGAAGTTTTCTAAGAAGATGAACATGTGTATGAATCAGTAAGGGAGTAAAAAGAAAAAAGGGGGAACAAAGCCTACCTGAGTTTAGTGATTGACAGATTTTGGACAAAGCCTGGCTGTCAGGCAGTTAGAGGACGAGACCCAGCAAATCAAATAAAGGCAGTCTTAATGTGTCGAGAGAGTTAAATTTGCAATGGAGGCGGCCATTATTGCGCTGGCAAGAAAAGAAAGACCTAAAAGGTCATCAGAGAGAAAAACTTTTGACAGGCTATAATACATTGTCAAAAGGTATCAGAACACAATGTATTATAGCCTGTCATACGTCTGATGCACACAAGGGCTTCTGGAGTCGTGCCCCGAGGGGCCAGACCTACCCCGGCATCACACGGTGAACCCACACAATGATGGACTTAATGTTAGGGTATACAGTGGGGCAAAAAAGTATTTAGTCAGCCACCAATTGTGTAAGTTCTCCCAGTTAAAAAGATGAGAGAGGCCTGTAATTTTCATCATAAATATACAGTACCTCAGCTATGAGAGACAAAATAAGAATAAAAAAAAATAAAAAATCCAGTAAATAATTTGACTAAAAAAAAAAAAAAATTTTCCCCACTGTATCTACAGCGTGAAATCTAAAGCACTGCATATACAATAAGAGAGAGAGAGAGAGAGAGAGAGAGAGAGAGAGAGAGAACACAGCTCACTCATTCGAGTTATCTGCCTAGTGTGTTGCTAAAGAAAAATTTTATTTCCCACTTCAGATGTAAAATGTGCTGAAGTAGGAAATTACATCATTCTGACCGGCGCATAACAGCTAGTTCAAAGTCCAGGCTGTAGGAAGTGTTTATAAGCAGGCCATATTCTTCCTTCATATTGGTTCATCCTTCTACAGCAGTCAGGGATGTTTAAAATAAAATTTGAAAAATGCATATATGCAGATGTAAACATGTACAATAATAGCAGCACTCAAAGGCAGCACTGCTATGTATGATCAGCTGATTATTATAGTTTTACACACAAAAAAAACATTAAAAGCATTAAAAGAGGGGGGTGCTAACTTTGATACAGGACCGTATGCTTTTACACAAGTTAAACAAAGAAAATTTAATTCTCTCAACATTGGGCCTTTTTCATCAATCCCAGTCCCAGCAGTGTCTAGAGAACTCCAGGTGCCTACATTTGTACTGTAGTTTAATGAAAGATGGAAGGTCTAGTTGTGGAATTCAAAACCATAAAATTCTCTGATAATACACTATGATGACACTTTGGACACAGTTTAGATATGGTCACTTAGGGTGTACTCATTTCCGCACTGCATGTTGAGTTATTGGTAGAGTATAGTAAATCTGTACTGCTATACAAGCTATTATATTATGTTATTAATACTTTACACATATTTGACAATGGCGCCAATAATCTGACACACACACACTTACTGGTTACTGCGGAGAAATTGTAGCCACTACTCCTCTCTCCTCCAAATACTGTATAAAGAGTGAAGGTATATTTGGTCCCAGGACTAAGAGATGCTACAGTATGCGTTGCCAAAGATGATCCCCAATAATTAGGAGTGTATGCCTCGGACCGGTTGCTTCGTTTTAGGATGTAAATGTATTCTTTACTCTGGTTGACCTTAGCCCACTGAAATGTTAATGCCGTCTCAGTACGAGCCCTTACAGACACTCTGGCAACGTTGGAGGGACCTGAGGGAAAGAAAGAATTTTCATGCGACTGGCACATTACATCCTGTACGTGAGGAATCTTACAAGAGCTTACTAGTAACAGTAGTGAAGTTGAAAGCATTCTTCTTTACTCCTTTAGACACTGCATACAAAACGAAGTTGTACTTGGTCCCAGGGGACAGAGACGAGACTGTATATCTTAAAACTGACCCCTCAGCTGATACAGTAAGTGGAGTTTCTGTTCCATTACTGTATCTCAAGATGTAGCTGAAATCGTTCACTTTACTCCACTCCAGTGTGAGCTGGGTCTCAGTTCGTACCTTTACAAAGACACCTGCAGGAGAAGCTGCGGAAAAAGGTAATTTATTGGAGGATTGTTTAAACCCTCTATTACAATTAATACAAATGAGTAGAAGAAACGTTATAGGACATTAATGTGAAGCCCAGATCACCAGATCAACCCAGAATGTGGGCAAGTGGCAAAGTTTAAAAGAAAGACAATGTGTTAACTTGACGTACATGTGTAGGTACGTGACAAAAGTCCCCTTACAGTAAGGCTTTTTTGGTGTTCAGTTTCTCCAAGCGGTTGCTTAAACATAGTGTATACTAGTGTTAATTTCCCAACAAAAATAATGACAAAATATCAGTTGATGACCTGTTTTTTCCTGTGACGAAGACGAGACGATGACGAGACGTTGCGGATTATCAATGAACAGTGACGAAATCAGCGTGCAAGATTGTTGACATAATAAGATGAGACTAAAATGTGGTTTAAAAAAGTACAAACTAATAACACATCCGTCTTTATTTTCGTCAACATATAATCTGTCACAATCCGCCGATAAGCTGTTCATTCATTATGGCACGAGCAGCGGCGTCTCCCGGGTCACAGCACGTGGCATATCAGGAGTTTGGGCTCCTAGTGGCGGGATGTTACAAGCTCAGTCATCTTTAACTCTTCTTCATTACAGAATTACTCAGGCCAAAGAGAAGAGATGATATTTACACCCATTTTTTATGGCTTAAATCAAACTTTACTCATGCACACACATGAAACACCTGCATACACCAACAGTATATGAACCAGTCACACATACATATATACTACTAACAGCTCAAACATCTACATATGAAATGCACGCACACACCTATGAGACACACACACACTCACTCACTCTCCATCCACACACACCTGTGACACGTGCACACTCAGGTGCCCATTTCATATGGAGTTAAAAAAAAAAGGAGAAGCCAATGTGTAGTAATATCGGAGGGGAAACAATTACTGGGAAAATACCACAAACCTGAAGAGACGCATCGAGACGTACGATAAAAATCACCCAGTTTTACAGCCTCTTTGTGGTAATTATGTTACCACATGTTAGCATAATTATGAAACCCACCAAGCACAGATGGAACATGCAAACTTCACGCACACAGACCCATTGCGGGAATCGAACCCGGACCCTGTAGGTGCAAGGCAACAGTGCTCACCACTAACGTGCTGCCTACATCTAATAAACCAATTAATTAATAAATTGCCGAAAGGTAACAGTCAACGACCATTTAAACAGTATTTTCTTGTAGAGAACATCAAAGTCTTTACTTCCAGAAAACTTTATGGAGTTATTACCTTTATTAAGGAGGTAATGTGCACTTTGGTGCTGATCACACTTAAGTTACCTTGTAAATGAGTCAGTTTTGTCAGGACTTAAAATTACTGTAGCTTTGTGATTAAAAAAAAAAAATCTCACAAACATCTTATCATTTTAGGGGATTTTCAAATGCTATCTCTTTTTGTCACATACAGTACCCAACATGTGTTACAGGGGTTTTGTCTTTTTATTTGTGATGCATGCAACCCACTGCTGAAATACATCATGCGATTGGGTGAAACCCAGAAGTCTTGAATGTGGAAAGTAAAAATGTAGTCAGAATTTAAAATAAGAAAGAAAAAAACCCAAAGAAGGCTTCAATCTTACATGGCAGCTGAGACTGTGTCTAGAATTCATAAAAAGAAAAAAATTAACAGGAGTTCTCCTGATAACATTCATTATGTTTACTTTGCTTATTTAATTCTAAGTACACACTTGAAAGTTTGATAAGGGAAATCCAGCATCTCAGAAATGACCAACAAGTCACCAAGTTAAAAAAATAAAACACACATACACAAGACATTTCCAGTCAACAACAACATGGAACATGTGACTAAACTTCATCACATTTTATCCAGTACAGAAATACAAACTTACCCACAGAGGAGCAACTGAGCAGCAAATCAGCAGCAGGTGGAGGATCTCCATCTCACACAAGGTCACGTGACACTGAGCCCTAAAGACCAAAAACAAACCGGGATACAAAGTTGGGAAAGACAAAACCACTTTTTTTTTCTCCACCGGGTCAAGTCTTCGTATTAGCACGCCACCTGCAGGTCATTAGGCTGTACTTACATTCCTCAATAAAACATTTAAGCTACTTTTCCCCATTGATTTCGAACAAATGCTTAAATCAGTTATGTCGTTTGACACTGAGTTTGTTTTCCCAACAGGTAAAGTGTAACAGTATAAACCTGTAAAGTAGCGCTTTGTCAAATCTGACGTGAAGCAAAACAGACATGAAGCGGTGAGTTAATCACACGTGACCAGGTTCAGATGTGCAGTGTTGAGTGGAGTCTAGTAAAGTAAGTAAGTAAAGCCTTTATTTTGTCACATATACATTACAGCATAGTGAAATTCTTTCTTTTTGCATATCCCAGTGTAACTGGGGTCAGCCATGGTATAGCGCCCCTGGAGCAGTTAGGGTTAAGGGCCTTGGTCAAGGGCCCAACAATGGCAACCTGGCTGAGCTGGGAATCGAACCGCCAATCTTCCGATCAGTAACGCAGTGCCTTAGCCCTCTGAGCCACCACTGGACTTAGTGAGTTAACATTAACATGTCCAATCAGTGCAGAAAGAACTGTCCGTTTCTCACACACAGTTGTTGCAAGTTGCATTTGGCAAAGATGTAGTAGTGGCAAGGAGACATGAGGATGTGCCAGAATAATAATAATTATATACTATATATATATACTATAATAATAATACTATAGACTTATCCATAAAGCACACACAGTGTGTGTGTTTTATCTCAGTGATAAAGATAAAGAGGGGTCAACCACACCTCCTCACTAAGATAAAAGCTTTTCTGCTTTCCTTACTCAGAGTTGCTCTATAAGGTTTCCTAAATCACTTTTAGTCTAGGACTCCCAGCTAGGACTTTTTAAGCTAAGATAGGAGCTCTTCGAGAGAATTCTTTTACAATTTACATGATTGCAGCACAGTTTAATTAATTTGCACTTTTGAATGGTATGTAGCCAACAATCCAAGAGAGACAGAAGGAAGTAAAACAACAAGAAAACCAAATTGGACAAAAAGCAGTGTTTACTTTTAGTTTTACGTTCAGTGTTTGGAGAATATTTCTTCCTTCCGCCATTTATTCCTCTGCTAATTTAGGGAGAAATTCTAAGAACATGCCCTAATTCTAAGATTTTTCTGGCATTTAAAAAAAAAAAACTCAAACAGTTGTGTGATCACCTCACTGGCAGTAAGTTTCAAGTTTTTCTTTTTATTTAATAAATAACAAAAATGACAATTGCAACATTGAAAGAATAAAAGTATAACATACAAGATTTCGGTCAGTAGAAGATATACAGTATAATCAACATACCAAAGAATACTGTATGTAAATAAATAATAACAACAGACCATCAAACAAATAAATAAAAAAAGAACAAAAAGAGAAAATATACCACCTAAATAGCAAAAAAAAAAAAAAAATCACAGTGCTTCATTGATTAAATCTAAATGTTGAGTTTGAGAAATGGTGGCTTAGGTTCGATTCCCACCCCTGTGAGCTTGGAGCACACACATGTGCTCCTCGTACTTGGTGGGTTTCCTTGGGGTACTCCGGTTTTCTCCCACAGTTCAAAGACATGCAGATTAGACTAATAGGTGTTCCCACATTGCGTATAACGTGTAAATGAGTGTGTGAGTGTCTGTATTTGTGTGTGCCCTGTGAAGGACTGGCACCCTGTCCAGGGTGAAGCCCTCCTTGTGCCCTAATTCATCTGAGATCTGAGGCTCCAGTCGCCCCACGACTCTGTATACAGGATAAACGCTATAGACTGAGTGTGTGAGTGAGTTTAAGAGGTTTTGGATTATCACGCTTCCCTGAAGGGTTAGTGCGCATGCGCGGCGCGAGGCAACTCGGGCGAGGAAGCGGCTGCAGTGTTCATGTGATGTGGTCACGTGATGTGTACAGTTCGTTCCCTGGTACAAACACACTCCCGTAACTTGTCTGTTTGATGCAGCTGAAGCTGTCATTTATTGTTGGCCATGAGTGAGGATTATTATTTAGAGCTGAGCGAAAACCCGGTGCAGTTTGAAAATGCCTCGAGTGTCAACAACGTGTTTTTCGACGAGGCGAATAAACAGGCAAGTGTTTTAGTGGCATTACAGACTCGGCTAGCACGCTAAGCTAACTGCTGGCAGATTTACATTAAACCGGCGTTAACATTCTCTCATAAAATCATTTCATCTCTACGAACGTCAGCTAGTTTATTAGTGTATTGTTATTGTTTTTTCACGTTTAGCCACTGCTAGCCTGTTTATGCAGAATGACTGACACACACACACACACACACGCGCGCGCGCACTAGTCTGTTCCTGTTCACCAGTTTGGTGTGGTTTTTAATGTTATACGTTACATGTTATAGTAACTCAGATGTGTTTCTCGAGGGCTGTGGTGCAACACAACAATGTGCAAAATTACTCCAAGTGCAAATGCACAACAGATAGAGGCGAGCGTGTGACAGAAAAAAAAAAAAAACAATGCACATAAGTAAATACACAGGATAAAGGCTGCAAACTGTAATACATATGCTAAGAGTAATTTTGCTTGTAGTGTAATGTGACAGTCTCACTGTAGCTCTGTCACTCAAGTCCAGAATACATGTAATTCTGATAGATAGGTGTTAGGGACAGGAGTCACCAGGGACCATCTGATACCAAATCATTGCAGTACACTGTTTCCTACAGGTGTGAAACACACACACACACACACATATATATACACAGTATATATATATGTGTGTGTGTGTGTGTGTGCATATATATATATTAGGGATGCACCGATACCACTTGTTTGGAAAAAGAGTATGAGTACGAGTACTTGCATTTCAGTACTCACTGATATCGATACCAAGTACTTAATAAAAACATGATTTAAATTTACAGCTTTGGTCATATAATTAAAAAAAACAAGGGACTAGTTTGGAATTAAGAACATTTATTTATTTACTTCTCCCCGCTATGAGCTGCAGCCGGGGTCTGGGGGCGGACACTCGGCGCTTGTGATTAACCCCTTAGACGCCGCTCAAACATAGACATTTCTCAGACTGTGTAACCCTGGTATCGGGGGACTTTTAACGAGAACGAGCACTTTATAAAATGTGGTATCGAGTCTGATACCAGATATCGGTGTCGGTGCATCCCTAGAGAGAGGAGGGAGAGAGCAGCCATCAGTATATCGTCTACATGTATGCTCTATGGGAAACACTGCAATACTGAAAAATGTGTCAGTAGTTTGGAGCGCACAGCCTGTAGGATTATAGAGGACCAGCAAAATTTTTCTTACAAAAAAGACCCGTGATACATGATAGTCCCCCCCCTTTTTCTTTAATAGGTATGTTGTTTTAAGAAAGTAAATTATGCAACCTTACCGTCTCCGCATACCTGATGCCATCTCTTTCCTTGTTAATGCATCTGGTCTTGATGTGTAAGAATCCCCCCCATTCCTCCATTGCTCCATTGTCCTGTTTTGATACTCACATGACCAGCGTAGGCACTTTTGGGTCAACATGGGCACCCTGACCGGGCTTTGGCTACCCAGATCATACACAACAGACTGCGTTTGACCTTGTATCAGAACCAGCATAAAATCTTTTATCAATTTGAGCTTCAGTAGCTTTTCTATTGGATCGGACTACATGGACCGGTCTTCGTGAGTCCTTACTATGTCGTTGCTTCACCCCTTTTCCACCCTTTGACCACTTTTGGTATATCCGGACTACTGCAGATCAGGAAAAATCACAAGAGCTGCAGTTTTGGAGTTGCTCTGTCATCTAGCCACCACAGTGTGACCCATGTAAAATTCGCTCAAATCCTTACACTTGTCTATATGTTTCTACTAACAACACATCAACCTCTGGGACAAAATCTTTACTTGCTGGCTAATATATCCCACTCACTAGACAATCCGCGTTACTCACTTCACATGTCAGTGCTCATAATATTCAGAGGTATAGTGAGGTGCCTGCCTCGATGGGTCAGGGCTATTTTGGCTGCAAAAGTGGGACGAATGTTATGGCAGATCTCTGTGTGCAAGAGAGGATAATATTTATTTATGACATTTTTTCTTATGGTATACACGTATACTGCTTTGCTAGGTTTTTGCTGTGCGATCTGGTGGTGCCACGGGGGTTGTGGTCAAAGGCCCAGAGGACAAGAACTCAATTGCTTTCAGGTAAGGAATCTGATGGTCGAAATGTACATCAAATTATGGTCTGTGCTCATACCCAGACAAAGAAAAATGTAATGCAGAGTTAAAGTATAAAATAGACATTCTATTCGACATATAAGACAGAAATTTATTTCCTATAGAAATAAACCGAGTGTGCAAGTAAACAGAAGTGTTTTAAGAATATTGCTTGTCACACTGTTGGTACACACTGATTCTCCCAATAAACATGTCTGAGTTCTTTATGTCACATAATACACTGAAGATTTTTTAATGATAGATTTGTGATTACAGAACATGAGTAAAATTGGGCTGCTATTGTTCTGTCCTTATGCTATGACAGTACTCTGCGTCTCGTACTTTTCTGTGTAGTGTGATGGATTCCTAGGTTTTCTGGATACAATGAGTCTTAACCCCAAATAGGCAAAAGAAAATCACCATCAGTGAGCATATTATGCATTATAATATTAAATAATTATACATGTAAAAAAAAAAAAATATATATATATATATATATATATATA
>QMIH01000592.1:303471-333632 GCA_003987875.1 Clarias batrachus | reverse complement strand
CCTGGTGTCAAGAAGGGCAGCAAAGAAGCCACTTCTCTCCAAAAAAAAACATCAGGGACAGATTGATCTTCTGCAAAAAGTATGGCGAATGGACTGCTGAGGACTGGGGCAAAGTCATATTCTCAGATGAAGCCTCTTTCCGATTGTTTGGGGCATCTGGAAAAAGGCTTGTCCGGAGAAGAAAAGGTGACGCTACCATCAGTCCTGTGTCATGCCAACAGTAAAGCATCCTGAGACCATTCATGTGTGGGGTTGCTTCTCATCCAAGGGAGCGGGCTCACTCACAAGTTTGTCCAAAAACACAGCCATGAATAAAAAATGGTACCAAAACACCCTCCAACAGCAACTTCTTCCAACAATCCAACAACAGTTTGGTGAAGAACAATGCATTTTCCAGCACGATGGAGCACCGTGCCATAAGGCAAAAGTGAGAACTAAGTGACTCGGGGACCAAAACGTTATAATTTTGGGTCCATGGCCTGGAAACTCTCCAGATCTTAATCCCATTGAGAACTTGTGGTCAATCCTCAAGAGGCAGGTGGACAAACAAAAACCCACTAATTCTGACAAACTCCAAGAAGTGATTATGAAAGAATGGGTTGCTATCAGTCAGGATTTGGTCCAGAAGTTGATTGAGAGCAGCCCAGTCGAACTGCAGAGGTCCTGAAAAAGAAGCTCCAACATACTCTTTACATAAATGTCAAGTAATTGTCGATAAAAGCCTTTGAAACGTATGAAGTGCTTGTAATTATATTTCAGTACATCACAAACAACTGAAACAAAGATCTAAAAGCAGTTTAGCAGCAAACCTTGTGAAAACTAATATTTGTCATTCTCAAAACTTTTGGCCACCACTGCACATTTGACCTCATGTCTGTTCTTATACATGGGCCTCATTTATTAATCTTTTAATGCAAATGTTCATATAAGCCAAACTAAACTAAAATTCCCCCCAAGACATACACACACACTCAAACACTGATAATTGTTTACTTTCTGTTTATTGGAAAAAAAAAAAAAGCATATCCTGAAATACATTTTCTGTCTTTCCATTTACTATGCAGAATGGATGATAAGGGTGAGGTAAAGTGTATAAAGTTTTCCCTGGGAAACAAAATCCTAGCTGTTCAGCGAACGCCAAAAACTGTGGTATGTACTGTATCAAAATCCACGTACAAAAAAAGATCTGATGTTAAGATATTTTCTTCTTCTAATGACTCTGCTGATGTTGTTACAGGATTTCATTAACTTCATTCCTGATTTTCCACATTTGGAATTCTCACATGAATGCAAGGTATGTGCAGAGACAACAGTGTTAAAAAAAAATAATAATAAAAAAAGTTTTAAAACTTGTTATTTAAACTTACAGACCAAGAATTCTAGTGTTCTGGGCTTCTGCTGGACCAGCTGGAATGAAATAGTTTTCATTACTGACCAGGGGATAGAATTTTACCAGGTACAGTTATAGATTTTTTCGGTTGCATACAGGGATGGAACAGTGAAAATGTTAACGCTAGCTGTATTGAACTTTTAAAATCTACTTTTAGCAATTCTAAGTTGTTATTTGATGTGTCAAATTTTTTTGTTATGCAGATAAAGTTATTATTATTATTTTATTAATTACTTTATGTATGTATGCATGTATTTATTTATTAACTTATTTATTTGTTTGTTTATTTTGTTCTGAAAAGGTGCTGCCAGAAAAGCGAACATTGAAGTTATTGAAGAGTCAAAGCATTAATGTGAACTGGTATGTTTACTGCCCAGAGACTGCAGTGCTTGTGCTGTCCACCACTGTACAAGGCAATGTTCTACAGCCCTTTGCTTTCAAAGTGAGTACTGTATAGTTTGTGTATGATAAACGAGTCCCTTGAAATCTCTGGTTTTATCGACTATATACTACAGCAAAAATCTTGTCAAGTAATATCTCCTTAAATTAAATTGCACAAGATGGTACATCTTGTACAAATTCTATAACCAATAACCATATGATCAATTCAACCAATATATATACGATCTCTAACAAATATACAATTTTAATTGTTACTTTGTTTTGAGCGACTGTAATCACCAGGGGCTACCTGATATGATGTCATCACAAAACTTTGGTGCCAATTTATTTTGTATTGCGATTCTGTTAGTATAATGATTTTATAAAAATCCCTGTTCAATATATATTTTTAAAGACTTTTATTACAATTCTAGACAAACTAATTCAATCAAATAATTCACTCCTACCACACACTGTGCTGTACTGCCTTCCAATGCGCCAATAATTTTGAGCTCATCACCTGTAGGATTATAGAGGAACTGCAAAATTTGACCAGCTCATATGCAAACGTATGGGAAAAAAATGTATTTAAAAAAATCGAATGTGAAATCAGTGAGACTATACATAACTTGCCATGCAAGAGAAATGCAATATGTGACTGATTAAATGTTTCAATATGATGTTCCCCATCTGTAGTATTTTTATTTTATGAGGGAGTTGATTAATATTAACTTATGTTGGATACAATTTTGGAAATCCATTGTAAGAGCATTTACAAATGAAATTTGGTATTCATGAAAACCCACAGATGATTATACATGGATTACTGCACTTACAGATCTCTAGAATGTTAGTTAAAATGAAACACACGTGTTTTGTAGAACTTTTTATAAAGCAATATTTAAAATAAAAATTAATAAATAAATAACTCCAACACAAATAACAAGTTATGGACAAGGTATGTCGGCCATTCAGGTAAGACAATGGCTCTGCATTTGAATATAAAAAACAGATTAGCTGGTTGTTCAGATAGACATTCAGAATATGGCCCTGCTGGTCTATAAATCCCAGTGGCTGGGTAAACTTGTTGTAAAAAATCTAGGAAATCTAATCGTTAATAGTCATGTTATTTAAGTTAATTAATTAAGACATGTCTGTATGAATCCTGGTCTGAATTTTTTATTTGTTATATTTTTATTAGAACGGAACAATATCTAAAATGCCGAAGTTTGAGATCGAGTTGCCAGCGGCTCCCAAACCAGCCAAAATTATCCTTTCAGAACGAGACATTGCAGTGGCCACCATGTGAGTCTGGTAGTGTTGATGCTTATTGAGTGCATGTTGTATTTTGTGTTCAAGTGCTCGTCTGAGGTTTTCATGCTGCTCTCTGTTACAGATGTATAATTTTGATGTGTGAGACAGTAGTCTGTCACAGCCATACAAATAATAAGCAAGTAATAATACTTTTCTCCCTTCTGTATTTTCTGTTATAGTTATGGCCAGCTTTATGTCATGTATCTTAAACATCACACAAGAACCACCAACAGTCCAGGAGCTGAAGTAGTTTTGTATCATTTACCCAGGTGAGCTGAATTTATCAGTTTAATCAGAAAATGCTGAAATGTATTGCAGGTAATATACTGTAGGCATATTCATGAATTTATGTAAGGTTTGTTAATAATTTAAGTGTTTGTTTATGTTTAAAATACTTTTGAGGTGATAAATACATATTGGCAAACATCCTCTTAATGAGATCAGTTGTTTCATTATTTGCTGTTAGCTTAGATAAATATACTTGAATACAAAATTGTACATTTAATAGATTAATATTGCATTTTAAATTGCAAATAAATTTCAAAATAATTGCAAATTTGTTTTTATTTCATCAAAGCATGCAGCCCTATTATTCACAATCCAAAGATCAAGCTATAAAAATTAAAAACTATTTACTACTTATGTGTTTATATACATAAAATACAGTACGTACACAACCGCTCAAAGGTTTGTGATCACTTTCTACCTCCAAAATAAGTGTTAATCTCTATTAAACAGTTAATGTTGAGATGTGTCTGATACTCATGATCTGTAAATCCTTCATAACGGCTTTAATCCGAGGTGCTGTTTGTTAAGTGGTGATTTCTGAGGCTGGTAACTTTTAAATTAACTTCTTAAACACCTTAAAATAACAACTGACTGTTGTTGTTACATAATTACCAAAATCCATGCGTGTTATTTCATAATTCTGAAATACCCACTATTGTTCTAGAATGTAGAAAATAAACCACAAAACAAAGACAAAGAAATGTGCAAGTGATCCCAAACTTTAGTACGGTGGTGTACTGTACATGCATTTCTTTTAAATTCTGTGCAATAACTGTATATATGTACAGTATAAAGCTATATGTTAGGTGTATTATATTAACTTATCTAAGATCATACAAATGTTAAATTAAAAGGTTAACGACCTGTCAGCTTTGCTGAAATCATTGATTTTGAAACTGAGATTGTTCATCTTACAGTGAGCTTAGATACTGCTCACCTGAGACTGTTCAGCTAAAAGTCCAATACTGAGCTCAATATGTGCTTTAACATAATGTTATATTTTCTCAGAACTGTGTATATACCATATGTGCTATTTTAGTACCGGTTGTATTTTTAGTCAAACTTGCTTCTTTAACAGAGAAGGATCCGGTAAAAAGGCACATGTGCTGAAACTGAACACCTCAGGCAAGTTTGCTCTGAATGTTGTGGATAATCTGGTGGTAGTGCACCATCAGAGCTCGCGGGTGAGTGTTACTTTATTGTACTGCACCTTCTACAGTACTGTACTACCCTTCCTTTAGTGTTCCATGCAATGGGAATGCACATACTTTCAAAAAGCATTTATATTAATTTAATGTCAATTCAACCAAATTTATAAACAATTGTATTCATCAGTGTCTTCAAATGACTTTATTCTAGGCCGGTCTATGGTGTGTTTTAACAACTTTCGGGAATTCCTGCTGCTTCTTCAGTATAATGATGCCATCAGTATTTTAGGTGTACAGTTACTTTAGGTATATTTATAGTATTACAATTATTGTAAAATAACACTGTTGCCACATGACTAATACTATATAATACTAATTTCAAAGTTGTAAGTTCTTTTTTGTTTATTTTTGACAGTATATTGAAACTGTCCCAAGATCAGTAGGAATTTTAGGTGCATTTTCTTGGGCTTTTTCCCCCTTGCTGAAGGTTTGAAAGTTGGGACATGATGCCACTCTTTTTCAATACTTGTGTAGCAGGTGTGAATAACATTTTCTTTAACTTTTTCAGACTTCTCTAATCTATGATATCAAGCTAAAAGAGCCAGACTGTGCTCTGAATATTCACCAACCAGTACTTCCTGCACAGTCCATCCATCCATACAAGATCTCCGTCACAGGTGCTTTCCGAAGGCCAGAGCAAAATTACACTTTAATTTATTTAATTTGTTAATATGATTAAAAAATGTTGATCATTTCAGATGTTGTCTATAAATATAATTTGGGTCTATTCATACGCCCCATATACACTCACTGCTATTACCTGCCATATTACAATAAGTACTTAAAATAACTATTTACATAGCTGTCATTTTTATTAATTAACAGATATCTAGTATGTCATGTAATTTGAACATTATTGAAATTGATGTTATTCCACAGGACCAGTGGCCGCTTCCAGTCAGCCATGTGAGCTCTGTATCCTTTGGGACCATTTCAACTTTTTGTAGCTAAAATTGTAGATTGATTGACACGTGGATTAACAAATTTTAATTAAAAAAAAAAGGTTTTTACTGAAGTTGCTTCATACAGAAATTGAACTATAAAACTTCTAAAACAAAAATGCTTAACACGCCGCTTTCTCTCGCATTTGTTAATTCACAGTGAAGTCACAAATCCAGCATGAACCCAAATCTGCTTTTAAGGAGGTCACCTGCATTCATGATTCAGAAGAAGTCTGATGTTTAACATGACATAGTAAAGGAGTAATACACTGAGACACTGAAACGCCACACAGAAATGAATTTGAGCCAGAATTGATTGTGGACCCTGTCATATAACATACAGTTAGTTTTTTGTGTAGCATTTCTTGCACTTGTCTTGTCTGCCTTAACATTCAGACTCATCAACTTGGAGTGTCTTTCAGCCAGATATCATAATCAGTGCAAGTGAAGGTAATAATATCGTCCCTTAATTTTTCTATTGCCAATTAAAAATAAACAGACATGCTTTATATTTATATGAAATAGTGGGTGTATGTAAGCTTTGACTTCTTTGTACCTTATGAACCGGACAGGTTATCTTTGGTATCTTCATGTAAAGCTCCATCCAACTGTGAACCTTCTTCAAGACAAAGGAAAACTGATGGACTTTCTGCTGCACAGAAGCGAATGCAAAATGGTCATTTTGACTGTATGCTCACAAAGTATGAAGATTATTTATTTCATTAAAATTACGTTGACAAAATTTCCCTTTCCTGCATTTCTCTATACTGAGGTTGACCTGTTTTGTATAAAAGCTCACTGGCCATTTTATCAGGTCCAAATTGTATGTGTTAGTTTGTGTATACTTTATAACAATGGCAATTACCTGTTTAGTCTTTGTCTTATAAAACGGCCAGTTTGTTTTCGTACAAGATTGGGTCGCCAATAAAGCTGCCAGCTTGGTTACATGTAAATAAGTTACTACTCCATAATATGCTGGTATGTGTGTAGTGTGTGCATCAAGTAGAATATTTTATTGACAGTGTTTGTCTTCTCTTTTTTCTGCATTACCTAAGTGCTTGTAGGTGGAGAGAAAGGAAACTTGCCTGTAGTGGCCACTGTATTTGATAAACTAAACCAAGTGTATAAGGAGTACCTGGATGCTGACCAAGCATACACTTTGGTACTGCAACTTGCCTCTCTTTTTTACACTCCTCAAGTACCAGCAATAGAATAAATGAGCAATAATAATGAATGAAATGGGTTATATGAACAATTTTAGTCTTTCTGTTGGTTCTAAGCCATGCAGATAATAGTGTAATGATCGCTCTAACCAGAGATTTGTTTGTGAAACTGTTTACATTTCCTCTTCCTCTAGGCTATGGAGTCAGGACCTAGTCGCTTCAGTAACTCGTGTAAAAGACCAGTTCGAACGCAAGCCGTCATCGATCAGTCAGACATGTACATGCACGTCTTCTCTGCGTTTACTGACAACAAGGTGAATATGAAAGATACTTTTTTCAGCAAACAGCATTAAAGTAGAATTCATCTCGGTAAAGGATACAGCTGGTGAAAAAGTATTTGCCCTTCCTGATTTTCTTTTTTTGTACTCAGCTAAACTCTTCCATTCCCTTGTAAAGTAGTCTTCATTCTTTTAACTGTATTAATGAGTTGCATGAACTGTCAGTTTCAGCTCCCGCCACAGAATCTCAATGGGGTTCAAGTAAAGACTTTAATTAGGCGTTAAAAACATCAAAAGCTTAACTTTGTTACTTTAGAGCTACAGTATTCAGAAGTGATTGCACTTGTGCATCACCTTCCTGTGTAAACAGTTGTTTCTTAAGCTTCAGATCACAACCCAATGGCCGGATATTCTCTTTAAGAGTTTTCTGATGGAGAGAACACAGCACAGCTTCCCCGCACAACAGCATTACACCCACCAAGTTTGACTGTAGATATGAACCTATTGCAGAATGCTGCTAGATTTACACTTGATGTAATGGGACTCATGTTGCTCACCTAGATCAGCAGTGATTGCCTAGTGTCTTTCTAAGTTTCCCAGAATATTAACTTTAAGGAAACTTTCCAAATAACTTTTTGTTTCACCGTTGCTGGAAATATTCTATTTAAGTGGTGTTTACATTTAACAGGGCCAGCAGTAATCAAGCTTGGCTGTGTCTAGTCTACTTAAACATAGTTTCCAATCATATTTGGTAAATTGGATGATTAACTAACTAAATAAATATTAGTTTTACACAGAGCCAGTTGGATCATTGTTTTTATTCTGATGAATTAAGTGATCATTTAAAACACCTTTGTTTTTTTGGATTTTACTCGGGTTGCTTTTGTCTTGTATTAAATTTTGTTTAAAGATCTGAAACCATTTAGTGTGACGTGTATGCAGATGTCTAGAAAATCAGGGAAGGTCCAAATAAATTTTTCACAGCACTGTATCTAACAAAAGCAATTATATATAATGACTCAATTGTCATTATTTCAGGTATTTTGAATTGATTTTACAATACACATAGATATGTGAAGAATTGCAGTTAAACTGTTTTTTTTCCCCTCTTTTTTTTTTCATTTTATAGGATGTATCGCATAAGTTTGTCATTGCTGTTCTCATGGAATACATTCGCTCACTCAACCAGTTCCAAATTACAGTTCAGGTACAGCATACACTCTCAGATACACTGTCAGTTTCAGGGATATTATGATTATTTCTCGCAGTCTCACAACCAAAACGTTATAAGATATAATAAAAATGTATTTCAAGGGGGGAAAAAACTTTGACATCCCAATTATTGACAAGCATGCATTTAATATTAATGCGCTTGCATAATAGCACTGAGCGTTCTCCCATAAAGCTCGATGAAATGGAGAGTGGAGAGGTACAAAGTCGGATACAATACAGAATGTATAGACATCAATGTTGCTTTCAGTCATTGTGTCTCTAGAAGATCCAGCAATATTCCAGTTAATAAAAGCAGCCAGAGATTTAATTGTCCTTCTAATTTATAAAATCTATAATGGTATGTACTGTATGTTAACGTACTAGCCCAGTTGGTTGGAAGAACAGCACCACCGTAGTTAGTGTTGTTGTTTAGGATCTTTTGTGCGTGTAACCATAAACCAAACTCGCCTACAGTGTTATTTCAGTCTTTTCTAAACATGAATCAAAGTTCCAGTTAAAGTTACAGTATTGTCTTGTGAACCTTCAGGTGCTATAGTTTTCAAGTAGATAGGTAGATGGATGGAGTACTTTATTAATCCCAAAGGAAAGTTATAATGTTACAGCAGCCAGTTCACAAATTGTACAAACAAGATACAAACAAACAAGGTGTCAAAAGAGAATTACAGTGCTACTGTATGTTAAAATTCAAGATCAACAAGAAAAAGAAGGAAAAAAGATTTACAAAAGAATACCTAAAGATCAATAGTTTAGTCAGGTGGATAATCTAAGGATGGTTCATGTACACCTAACTGTACAGAAAATAGTTTGTTTGTGTTGAGGTGGTGTGTTCTAGTACAAAATGGAACATATTGAGCCATTAAATTGTAATATGACACATGTCCCCGTTGTCCACCCAACATTCATGCATTAAATAACCAAATTGAACACTCTAGTGACTGTCTAATGTCCACCTAACTATAGACTAGAGACTAGACTATGCATTAATATACATGACTGATAACCACAATCAACAACATGTATGTTTCTTAAATGTAACACCTACTTGGTGCTTGTCTGTAAAGTCTGCACTAATGTTATGTTGCTAAATATATCGCATCCAATCTGAAGGGGAATCTAGGAATTTTCTATTTGAATAAAGAATGCCTTTTGGTATGAGTATCTACATAAACACATTTAAACAAGCATTATGTGTTGTGTAGTTTTAACTGGCCTTGCATGAACTTAAATCCATTTAAAAAGTCGTTTGTTGTTTGATTTTGTGCAGTCGATAAAGCATGCTTGGAAAAAGTTGTGTTCAGTTCGGTCATTTGCATTACAAATGAGGGTAGAGTATATGAAGAAGCCTTTTAAAAAGACATTTTAAAAGGGAACTAAGACAATAGTCTTTTATCAAGATATTAAATAGTTTATGGTGTATTTACATGTAAATAAGTCATCTTTAGTCACATCCACACAAACAAATCTCTTATTTATAAAACATCATAATTTCTATTAAGAATGCAGCAAAAACATGCAGTAGTGAAGGGAGAGCCATGAAACAGACATATAACATTCATTCTTCTGTATCGCACACAGCACTACTTCTATGAGCTGGTTATCAAAACTCTGGTCCAGCATAATCTCTTCTACATGCTTCACCAGTTCCTCCAGTATCATGTGCTGAGTGACTCCAAACCGCTGGTGAGTTCAGTTTTAGGAAAATACTTCATGCATCTAGAACTTGTGTTCACACTAGTGTGTCTTGCCATATAATATACAAGTCTCTCAGTTCAAAATGAGGTTAGTATCTACTGCTTACAGTGCTCTCAGTACCGAATCCAGTGTGCAGTAACACATCACTGAAGATAATAGATAAAAGAAAATAAAACAACCAATTACTATTAGAACTGAAACCATCCTTTAGTTACCAATGCATTGTATAAAGATCATATAATCAAAATGAATGAATTGTTAACGCATTGCTTTTTAAGTTTAATTGTACATAATCTGTGTTGAGAGTTTGGTCATTTACAGTAGGTACTTGTATTCATTACTGTAAATATATTTTTTCTGGTTTAGGCCTGCCTACTGCTGTCGCTGGAGAGCACATACCCTCCTGCTCACCAGCTCTCTTTAGATATGCTCAAGGTAAAAGTTTGTTTTTGTTCTGTTGTGACGCCTGAATGTTTGTGTTTCAAATTTGTACTTTTAAAACCTTTGTGTATATCTTTGTGTGTGCAAAACAGAGGCTGTCTACAGCGAATGATGAAATTGTAGAGGTACTCCTGTCAAAACAGCAAGTACTCGGAGCTCTGCGTTTCGTCCGCAGCGTTGGAGGCCATGACAATGTCTCCGCACGCAAATTCCTGGATGCTGCCAGACAGACTAAAGACACAATGCTGTTCTTTACAATCTTCCGATTCTTTGAGCAAAGAAACTACAGGTTACGTGGCAATCCTGCGTTTAACCCAGGTAACTGCGCCTGACTTATTTGATACTTTTTAAATGTTTTGAATGATCACACAGCAAACATTTAGTTTTATCATTTCACTCTTTAATTTTGTTGCTATTATTAGTAGTAGTTGTTATTCTTATTAATTATTATTATTGTTATATAATTATTAGGATTTTTGTGGGAGACTTGGGTTGTGTTTATGCTGCTCTTCATTGAGTGACCTAATGTTCTTTTCCAGGTGAACACTGTGAGGAGCATGTCACTTACTTCAAAGAAGTGTTTGGAGAACAAACATTAATGAAACTTCCAGTTGTCTGAAGAAAAGGGTGAAGATTTTCTAGGCAAGCTTCTTAACCCTTTGTACACCATCGGTATGGTTTATGCTGAAAATGTTAGACATGTTTCAGTGGTTCACATTCAAGCTATTTTCTGTTCATTCCTATGGCTTAGTTAAAGGTTCTTGTAAACAACTCCATTTTCATGAGAGATTTCATAACTGTCTTTAAATGTCATAAATGTACATGGTTGATGGTTTTGACCAACCTGTGATGCGCTGAAAGTACTAGGAAGCATGGTATGGTCCATAACATGATTAAACATACAATTATTACAATTTAATCAGAATTTAAGGGGAACTTGTGAACACTATATGCATGGAAGTACTTAAACAACAATTGCTTAAACTGTTCAAGACCATCAAATTATGTACTTGACAAATAATATACAGCAAAGCTATCATTTTTATACTTTATATGGTTTGGTATGATAAAAAGCATATAAAGTCCTGTGTATTGGGTTATACTGTATGTTTTGAGAGGTGAATTGAACATGTAAATATAAGAATTTATCTTTTTTAAAGCTCATTACAGTAGATAACAGAGCTACTGTAAATCTATTTTTGCCATTGTTTCATGTTAAATGAACGATATGAAAGGTTAAATTTAGAAGAAAAAAAAAATCACCTTCTTGGATCTGAGAAGAAAATAAATATTTATAATAGCGTGTTTGAGTGGGTGTAAATTTCGTTGAGTTATGAGCAATAACGCAATTTATCGGGTCCAGTTTGCTGGGGGTGAATTACAAGTGTATCGTCCACCATTACAGCTCTGTCTGCTCTTATCCTGCACTCGCACTGGGTCAGTTATTACCCAACAAAGTGAACAGAAATCCACTTTCACAATAAGAGCTGGAGATTTCCAAAACACAGACGCGTTAAGTTTTCTGGTCAGATTTATGTGGACACCTGTTCATCCCACCCATATTGTGCCCATTAAAAAACATAGGCATCAACAATCTGTAGGAGTCTCCACTCATCCAGGCAATGTCAGTTGAGGAGACCTGGCGCGCGTTAGTCTTCCAGTTCATACAAACTGTGTTCAGTGGGGTCACAATCAGGTCTTGGACCTCCTAGAGTTTTTTCACATCAGCCTTTGCAAATGAGGTTTTTATGGATCTTGTATATGTTCATGATGAAACAGGTTTGTGCCATTTTGTTCAACTGAAGAGAAATATTAAAACTACAGCATACAAACACATTCCTAACAATTGTCTGCTTACAGTTTTGGGAAAACAAGGAAAGACCCATGTCTGGTTTTGATGGACAGGTGTCCATGTACCTTCAACCATATGTGGTAAATGAATAGTGTAAGCAGTACAACAAACCACATAACAACAAAGTGGAAACATGGAAGTAATTAGTTTATTTCTAATTAATGTAGAAGGTATAAATGTATAAAATGAGAAATATTGTAAATATCTGTAATAAATAATTTACGGAATTTCCATATGTTAAACAAGTGTGGCTCATTCTGTGTGTGCGTGTATATATACTGTACAGTGCCCTCCATAATTACTGGCACCCCTGGTTAAAATGTCTTCTTTAGCTTCTAACAAAATCAGTTTTGTTCTAAATAACACAGGACCACAATGGAAAAAAATGTTGGAAATTCCAACCTTTAATTCAAGTGCATTTATTCAGTGGAAAAAAAATCCCACATTAAGAAATAATTCTTTTACATCAAATCATGGGTGCCACAATTATTAGCACCCCTGAGGTTTAATACTTTGTACAACCCCCTTTTGCCAACAAAACAGCACCTGATCATCTCCTATAATGTTTCACAAGATTAGAGAACACAGAAAGAGGGATCTCCGACCATTCCTCTTTGCACAATGTCTCTAAATCATCCAGTGACCTGACTCCTCTCCTCTGCACTCTCCTCTTCAGCTCACTCCACAGGTTTTCAATGGGGTTGAGGTCTGGGGACTGAGATGGCCATGGGAGGAGTTTGATTCTGTGTGGTGAGCCATTTCTGTGTAGATTTGGCCACATGTTTTGGGTCATTATCTTGCTGAAAGACTCGGTGACGACCCATCTTCAGCTTTCAGGCAGAGGCCACCAGATTTTGCTTTAAAATGTCCTGGTATTTCAAAGCATTCATGATGCCATGCACCCTAACAAGGTTCCCAGGGTCTCTGGAAGAGAAACAGCCCCACAGCATCACCGATCCTCTCTCATACTTCACAGTGGGAATGAGGTGCTTTTCTGCATACTCATCTTTTGTGTTCCACTTAGAGTGTTTGTTGCCAAAAAGTTTTTTCCCTGCATGCCTCCCAAATAGCTTTTTGGCATGTAGATAGCGTCTGATGGTTGTTTTGGAGGCTTTGTGACCCCAAGATGCTATCATTTGATGCAATTCTGTAACAGTGAGCTTTTGATAATTTTTTTTATTTCTCTTACCATCCTCCTCACTTTATTTTTGTGGAGGCAAAATAAACTTGCATCCTCGTTCAGCCTTGTTTACTACTGTTCCAGTTTTTAAAAAAACTTCTTAATGATTCCTCTCACAGTAGATATGGGCAGGTGCAGGCGGGTGGCTATGTTCTTGTACCCATTGCCTGACTTGTGAAGGTCGACACACATCTGCCTTTCCCATGTTGAAGAGTGTATAAGAGAAATGGCCTCTGTGTCACGTCATATTTATACCCCAGGGAAGCAGGAAGTGATAAATTACTAATTCAATGTTCCGAGATAGTCTGATCAACTTTTGTAAACTACTGTAGAAATGACAGAAAATAATTACATTTATTTTCTAGGAATTGTTAGGGGTGCCAATAATTGTGGAACAGGTTATTTTATGAAAAATAATTATTTGTTAGTCAGGGATTTTTATTTTCCCCTTAAAATTCACTTTATATTCACCTTATATTTTCCTTATTCATATATATATATATATCTCCATAATTCATGTAATCATGGGGAAGTGGTAGCCCTGTTACTGATCAGAAGGTTAGTAGTTCAAGCCCCAGCTCCACCAGGTTGCCATTGTTGGCCCTCAACCGTGTGTACTCCAGGTGGGTGCGAAGTATCATGGCTGACCCTGCCTTCTGAGCCCAGGCCCCAACAATTTCACTGTGCAATAATGTGTATATGACAAATATTTCATATACAGTATGTACAGGAGTTGGACAATGAACGCCTGGTTTTAGATCACAATAATTCATTAGTATGGTGTAGGGCCTGGGCTTCAATACAGCATCAATTCGTCTTGGGAATGACGGATACAAGTCCTGCACAGTGGGCCAGAGGGATTTTGAGCCATTCTTCTTGCAGAATAGACGCCAGGTCACTACGTGATGCTGAGGCGGAGGAAAACGTTTCCTGACTCGCTCCTCCAAAATACCTCAAGAGTGGCTCAATAATGTTTAGATCTGGTGACTGTGCAGGCCATGGGAGATTTTCAGCTTCACTTTCATGTTCATCAAACCACTCTGTCACCAGACTTGCTGTGTGTATTGGTGCATTATCACCTTGATACACTGCACCACCTTCAGAATACAATGTATGAACCATTGAGTGCACATGGTCCTCCAGAATGGTTCGGTAGTCCTTGGCAGTGACGCGCCCATCTAGCACAGGTATTGGGCCTCGGGAATGCCATGATATTGCAGCCCAAACCATCACTTATTCACCCCCATGCTTCACTCTGGGCACGCAACAGTCTGGGTGGTACGCTTCTTTGGGGCTTCTCAACACCGTAACTCTCCCGGATGTGGGAAAGACAGTGAAGATGGACTCATTAGAGAACAATACATATTTCACATTGTTCACAGCCCAAGACTTTCGCTGCTGGCACCATTGAAACCAACCTTTGGCATTGGCACGAGTGACCAAAGGTTTGGCTATAGCAGCCCGGCCATGTACAGTACACTGACGCTGTGGAGCTCCCGATGACCAGCCTTGGAACAGGAGAGTTGAAGTGCACATTTAATTCTGCAGTGAGTTGGGCAGCCGTGGTTTTATGTGTTTTCATTCATTGTCCAAACCCCTTTATATATGCATAACATGGGGCAGTGGTGGCTCAGTGTGTTAAGGCTCCGAGTTACGGATCGGAAGATCGGCGGTTCGAGCCCCAGCTCCACTAGGTTGCTGCTGTTGGGCCCTTGAGTAAGGCCCTTAACCCTGTCTGTTCCAGGGGCGCCGTAAAAATGGCTGACCCTGTGCTCTGACCCCGGCCTACTAACAAGAAGCTGGGATATGCGAAGAATAAAGAATTTCACTGTGCAGTAATGTATGTGTGACCAATAAAGGCTGACTTAACATGGGAACGATGTCAGGTTAAAGGCTTTCACAATCATAGTGTACAGAGTGGAGAGACCTTGCTAATGTAGTATAACTATCTTCTACAGTATCTTGTTGCTGTGCTCAGTCTTGCCATGGTGTATGACCTGTGATATGAAATGGTCTTTCACAACCTCACCTTAGTAGCAGAGTTTGTCTGTTCCTCACCCAGTTTAATCCTAAACAGCTGTTTCTGTTCCAGTTATGATATGAAGTTGATGATCATTAGCACCTGATTGGTATAACTGCTCAATCATACACTTAACTCTGATCCTACAAAATTGCAAACTACAAGTGTAAGTAGTGATGCTGATTTGAAGCCAAAGGGTAGCCACACCAAATATAGATTTGATTTAGATTTTTCGTCTTCTGTTCACTCAAATGATAAAAATAAACAGTAAAAATACATAATTTTGAAAGTATTCTTTTAAAAAAAATTTTTTTTTACAGCATTTCTTCACACCTGCTTAAACCGTTTGATAGTACTATATGTACATTGATCAGCCATAACATTGTGACTACCCACCACCTTTATGTCCCCCTTTTCTTGAACCAAAACATGACCAGTGTGTGCTGACATCTTTCTACCAAAACCAGCATTAAATTTTTACACCAGTTTGAGTTACTGTTGTTCTCTTTTATTGGATCAGTCTAACACGGGCCAGCATTTACTCCCCATGCGCATCAGTGAGACTTGGCTGCCCATGTCCCTGTCGACGGTTCACTGGTTTTACTTCATTGAAAAACTTTTGGTAGGTTCTGGCCGCTGCAGACTGGGATCACAATCTACATGTTTGAACTTGCTCTGACCCGGTCATCTAGCCATCACAAGTTTCCCTGTGCATAGAGTGAAAGCTACTGTAGGCAAAGAATGGGATTTACTGTCTGAGTCAGTCACCTGAACTCAACCCAAGGATTTCATCCAGTAAGTATAAATGTGTGGCCAGGGATCATTAATCAATCAAACACAATTTTTTCCCCATGTAGGTATTCAACACAATTAAAGGCAAGAAAAGCCTCACATGCATTTTTTCTGGATGAAGGCAGTCTTTTTGTGTTAGTTTGTTCCAGTATTTATCCCTCAAATGAGGTTTGTGGTACTAAAATGTCTATTGAACGATAAATTGAAACTGAAAGTCTTGACTTCACTCACATCTTGAGTGTTTTGTTTCAAATTCAGTGTGGCGGTGTGCAGAGGTCAAATGCCAAAAATTTCCCGAATTCATGGACCTAGCAGTAAATGTATAAAATATGAAATTAACTGTATAATAAGTGGCATAATGTATACTGGAAAATGCAATGATTTTCATGGACAGGGTTAAAAAAGGAACAGTTCTGGGCATAAATATAGGACAGGTAGCAGCAAAGATCACAGTCTCAGAACATGCATCATTACTATGTGACACTCCAGAGCCAAGGCCAGTCAGCATTAAATCTAATAAATAAACAAAAACGAGTATGTACAAATTTTCTTCTCATGTAGGTAGTCAACACCTTTAGGATAAAAAAAAATGTATCATAGATATTTCATTTTATTAAAGGGATGAAAAGCCACATGTGTATATTTACTGTATGTACTGGGTTGACCAGATAACAAACCTGAATTCCTGAACTATACCAAACAATTGCTATTGTGTAATGTTGTACCTTCATTCTTCTACTTCACTAGGCAATAATTTACCCCATGCAGTTACTATAGAAATAGTCAAACTTTGTCTGAAGGAACTCACTTGACTGCAGGTAACCGTGTACAGACCTGTCGCCCCTCAAGAAGGTAGGCAAAGCTATAAGCACTGTTTATTTATTTTATTGTCAACTGTAACCTAAAATTGATTCTAAGTGGTGTTTGTTGTGATGTTTTTTTCTGAGTTCATTTTGTTCAGTCTTATCATTTTGATTCATACACATTGCATACAAACTTACTTCTTTTGATTGTGTAAAGCTGCTTTGCGACAATGTCAATTGTTAAAAGCGCTATATAATTCAAATTGACTTGACTATTAAGTTGAAGTCAATATATGAAAATATGAATTAATATTTTAGGGATGTGTGTTTCTATCTATCTATCTATCTGTCTATCTGTCTATCTATCTGTGTTAATGCAGCGGGCAACTATTTGAGGAATTAGATGGACGATTGAGGAATTACTCGCCATGGAAAATGACAATAAAGAAATAGAGGTGTCTGGTGTAGAGCCTAAGAAAGTCATTGAACCTGGAGGCATAGAATCAGCGAGGACGGGAACAGAAGCGTCTGTTACAAATGAAATGGTGAATCAAAATGGTCGAAACCCACCATATGATCTGGACGACGTAAAACCACCACTCATTAATAACCATTCCGGTAGGTATATGTCTTTATGAATCAAACTACTCCAGTGATTCTACATGCCGTGTGATTGTAGGGCTGTGTTTTGTGTGTACTGGTAGTATGTGTTTGTGTGTGTGTGGGGGGGGGGTGGGATACTGATTTACAATTGTATATGTGATCATCACAGCAAATTTTTTTAAAAAAAAGGCAAAATCCAAATGCAGACGGTATTTCAATAATAGTCAATTATTTTTTTATTTAATATGAAGCAGTAGCATTCTTTTTTAATATATTGCAAAGTTGAGGAGGGAAAATGATCTGCATATCAGGAATGTACAGTATGAGCACTAAATAGATCTAGAAGAACTTGATCTGATATATTTAAGCATAACAAGTACCTAATATTAACTTATAAAACACTCTCTTTATTTGTGCATGGATTTTTGGTGCCACAGGTTCTTTAACATGACATCACAACATTGAATCTGTGTTTGACTTTCCTCTTGGTCCACTTCCCTTAGGTGCCTTATTTGACCTGACAGTGATATTTGAGCAGTATTTTCAACAGCCTTTTATTTATTTATTCATTCATTCATTTATTCATTTTTGTTTTAAAACAAATATATAATTATATATATGAACTTCATTGATGTATGATTAATAATAATAATAATAATAATAATAATTATTATTATTATTATTATTTATTTTTAAGCATTTATTATTGTAATATTTATAATAATAATAATTCTTCTTATTATTATTATTTTATTAACTTTTTTGCAATTCAATTACTTGCATCTAAAACACTAAACATGCAAAACAAACTGCAAGACTGTATGCTGGATTGGTGTGTGTTTTTAACTCTCAGCTTCTGGTTTATGCAAGTAAAATATGACATACAATATGTAAAATTAAACTCATTTTCAGTGCTTATATTCAGCTGGTCAAGTCATATTGCGAAATTCAATGGCCAAAAATGATCAGCTGTGCTACAAATTAGTGATTATTATTTCCTTTTATGCTCTCTCTCTCTCCCTCTTTCTCCCTCTCTGTGTGTGTGTCTATATTGTTTTTCCAATGTCTGACAGGTGCCACTGGGCATAGAAGACTTGGAGCTTTAAAAATGAAATCTAACACTCATATAGCGATGTCCGGCATCTCCTCCCCTACGGCTACGACTGCAGTGAGTGTCACTAATTTTTCCTTGGCTGAATTAATATATGGACATGATGCCCTGCAGCTGCACATAATTATAAAGTACAGTACACCCCGAGTGTGCTCTAGATTCAGTCATTAATTCAATCATTCTCAGGCGCCTCGAAAATACTCCATGCTACTGTCTAATGAAGCGAGGAAGGAGATGGTTAAACAGGCGAAAGCTTTGAAGGATGAGCGCAGAGCTACGCTAGACAGCAGACACAAGTATCTCATTGTAAAGATTGCAGATACGATTAGCCTGGGGGAGATGGAAGTGGAAGAGGCCCTGATTTCTGATGATAAGGTGGGATAAACACGATTCTTCACCATGTGAAATGAGAGAATTAGTGCAATAGCGTGTTGTTTCCTTGCAGTTCAGCATGATCGAGGACTTCTTTTCAGCCCATGGATCCAAGAGACTCCTTTTCTACTATCAAGAAATGCAGCTGGTAAGTCATTTATTGCAGATTCAATATTCTGACATACTGTAGCCTTCTAACATTCTAAAACGAATTAACAACAGAACCTAATGTGTGTTTTGTTTCAGTCTCCCCACGGAAACTTGTTCCCCTGGATGGACTCTCAGAGTGCAGCGCCTGGCCAGAAAAGATTGTTTATTACTACCGGTACTGCAGAGGTAAGAAAAGAGAAGCTCTCCGTCTGTTTGTGGTTAACGAAATGGAAAAAAATACAGTAACATGTCCTGTTGTTCACATGTACACTTTTGCACATCTCTATCAGACTCAGGGGATTGTTAATGCACATTGTCCACTGTTAATCCAAATTTCCGCTCTCTATTTAAAAGGTTTTTGGAAAGAAAAAAGTCAAAACTTTTAACATTCCTTATGTAGTGTTCGTAGGTTTCATAAGACTATTGGACATGCGTATATAAATGAAAGAAAGGTTTTTGTCTGTACTTTGGTCAGAACTCACTCTTTCAGTTGTATCCTTACGTTTCATACATTGAAGGACCTGAAACCCGTCTCAATGTTTTTTTTTTGTTTTGTTTGTAAATTTAGTGGAATTTGCCAGTCCTTAGGTATTTGCCTGGAGTTAAACTTGCACCATAAATTAAATCAAAATGTTAAAGTTATGAGCAGTTATGTACCAGATTATCAACCGCAAGTTTTGACAGTGTCCTGCGCATGCGTCAAACTGTGGGCGTCTTAAATCAACTGATGGACAGAATTTAACGAAACTTTTAAGTACTTGGATCCCTGGGCTCGTATACACAAAGCTTTTTAGAATTCTCTCAAAGAGTTCCTATCTTAGCTTAAAAAGTTCTAGCTGGGAGTCCTAGACTAAAAGTGATTTAGGAAACCTTCTAGAGCAAATCTGAGTAAGGAAAGTAGAAAAACTTTTATCATAGTGAGGAGGTGTGGCCGACCCCGTTGCTAGGGATGATGCAGCAATTCAAGAACTGTGATTGGTTATTAAAAAATGACCTCTGACCTCTGCAAAGGTTTTGAAATGTGCTCTTTGTGAAAACAGAATACATGATAATAGAACCAACAGTGAATCATAATTTTTGTATATGAAGAAATTGTATAATCATGAGTACAGGCTACTTTATGCAAAGTTATCTTAAAGATAATTAAACAGCTAAATGTTGAAAATGCTTTTGAAGCAACCAATTTCCACACAGTAGTTACTATATTTAAGTTCTCACATTTATTTACCGTACTGATTTTATTACTTGTAATCCGTTTTAGATTGATGGGAGCAAAATGTCTCAGCTTTTATAATTTACATGATTGCGGGACAGTTTATTTAATTTGCACTTTTGGATGGTATGTAGCCAACAATCCAAGAGAGATGGAAGGAAGTAAAACAACAAGAAAACCAAATTGGACAGAAGAGCAGTGTTTACTTTTAGTCGTATTTAGAGAATATTTCTTCCTTCCACCATTTTGTCCTCTGCTAGAGAAACTCTTAATCCTCTTAAAAGTCCTCCTCACTACTCTTAACAAATTTTACCTTAGGAGCTGTTTTTAGGGCCAAGATGTTTTGTGAATAATTTTTATCTTTACTAAGATTTAATCCTAAATTTAAGGGGAAATTCTAAGAAAATGCCCTAATTCTACGATTTTTCTTAGAATTTTGTCACTAGGAGCAACTTTTAGGCTTAAGAAGCTTTGTGAATACGGGCCCTGAAGTTTAACCTGCACCAAAAGTGTTGCGTAAAAGCCAGATTTAATAATCGACTTTAAAATAAGCTACTTGCTCAATGCAAACAAACACCTGCACCAATACATATTAATTAGAAATATTATGAATATTTGAACGAGTGGTATAAGTGATTTTTCATGCACTGGAATCATTTTTTTTCTAATCTACTTTTTTGATTTCTCTGTGATTCACTCTCACATTACCGAACAGGGAGTGTAAACAAGGCATGAGATAATTAACCTTACAACATTATTTCTTTGTATTAATGAGTTAGACAGAGACTTCCGCTATACAGAAAGACAGACAGATATGTACAAGAGCTTTAACCTGAAATAATAATATCACTGATTACAGTAAAGTTGATCAGATTATTTTTAGCTTTAACCTTTTTACTATTTCTACAAACACTTTTCCTGTCAACGGCGGGTTAAAAATGAACATTGAACTGCTGCTCTGTATTTTAGCACCATCTCAGGTGCATTTAAAAAACTCAGTGAAACCATTTGAAATAATAAGTTTTTACTAATTGTTTATAAACTGGCATCCATAGAACGGGACCCAGCGTGACCACTCCTCCTGTGCATTGTGGTTGGATTGTGTTGGCCAGCCCTTTTGTGCGGACACTGTACTGTACATGCTAATGGTAGTTTTGTGGTATGAACATGATATCCACCAGTGCTCTTACTAAATTATGTGGTTGTTTTTGACTAATCTTTTTCATTTGTTTGTGTACATCCTTACTACACACGTGGAGAAAATTGTTGGTACCCTTCGGTCAATGGAAGAAAAACTCACAATGGTCACAGAAATAACTTTAATCTGACAAAAGTAATCATTTAAAAAGATTCTATGAATGTTAACCAATGAAAGTCAGACATTGCTTTTCAACCATGCTTCAACGGAATTATTTNGCTCCAGGTCGTCACTGTGTTGTTTGGTGACATGGTATGTACCACACTCAACATGGACCAGAGGAAGCGAAGGAAAGAGTTGTCTCAGGAGATTCGAAAGAAAATTATAGACAAGCGTGTTAAAGGTAAAGACTATAAGACCATTTCCAAGCAGCTAGATGTTCCTGTGACTACAGTTGCACATATTATTCAGAAATTTAATCGTTTGATTGCAGTGATTGCCTCAAAAGATTGTGCAACAAACTATTAAGCTAGGGGTACCATCATTTTTGTCCAGGCCTGTTCCATGAGTTCATTTTTTATATAATTCTGTTGAAGCATGGTTGAAAAGCAATGTCTGACTTTCATTGGTTAACATTCATAGAATTCTTATTTTTATTATTACTTTTGTCAGATTAAAGTTATTTCTGTGACCATTGTGAGTTTTTCTTTCATTGACCGAAGGGTACCAACAATTKTGTCCACGTGTGTATTACTTCTTATCAGTGTTACAAATTTTTTTTTGTTCCACCCCACATATGTAGTTTTATGGTGTTATCTGTGTTTGAGTAAAGCCTGGCATCTGTCCATTCTTGAAATTATATTGATTTTGCTTATAGCTCATTTTTAGCCATAAAGAAGGTCATGTTTCACCAGATTCAGTTTACATCATCCCTTAGTGTAAATCCTTTAAATTTTACATTTAAAGGATTTAAATGTAAAACTTAAAGCATTGTATTTTGTACTTCAAATGCATGTACCAAAATAATATACAGTGCATCTCAAAAATGTATATTGTGGAAAAGTGGTTTTCAAAAATTTAGTATCTCAAAATATTACAATCGTTCAAGTTTATAATTACTATTCAGAGTGTATAAATACTTTGTATCTCCCGATCTACTTAAGTACACACAACCACAGTCAAGTGTGGCTGGAGTCAGTCCATTAAGAGGCACCATGTACAGATCTTCAGGAACATTTATGCAGTAACTTATGCCAAAGGATTCCCGACCAATGATTGAGTGCAGACATGAAAACTTTTTTAAAAACTTGGACATTTCTGTTTTGTAAATGCTTGTTTTTTGGATTGGTGATTTTCATGAGCTGTATTCCATAATAATAATAATAATACATTTTATTTATAAGCGCCTTTCAAACACTCAAGGACACTGTACAAAAGTTACATAAAGGCACGTAGAAACAAGACAAAACAAAAACAAACAAAATATACCAGCAACAAAACAAAATTAAATACCAAGAGAAACTGTGCGAGAGAGAGGGCAGGGAGGATTTAAGGTGGGTACGCAAGATTAAACAGGTAAGATTTGAGTTTGGATTTAAAGATAGACAGTGAATCAATGTTGCGGATTTCTGGCGGTAAAGAGTTCCAGAGCCGGGGAGCAGAGGAACAGAAAGCCCTCTGTCCCATGGTGGAGAGACGAGCAGAAGGCACAGAGAGATGGAGAGAGGAGGCATAGTCATCATAAATAAATAGTTCACTTTGCATGTAATGAATTTTGAATATTTAGATTTTTTTTTGTTGCTCTTTTTAGGGGAAAAACAAATACCACATTATTGTCATTTTTGAGATGCACGATACAGTATATACAGTTTCATTGCAAAAACACTGAATATTCTGTACATATCTTTGGATACTAGATACTAATAATCCTGTCACTATTTGTATTGTGTTGTTGCTATGAGGCGTTTGTGATCTCTAACAACGGCTTAACATCTCCTGCAGAGACTCAGTGGCGTTTGTTTATTCTTTCTCCGAAACACGGAAAAGGCCATAACAACGGCTAATGTGTCACAGGTCAGTGGGACCATAATGAAAAGTTACGACGTATGAAAGTATGAAAAGTTGCTTCAGTAGTCTGTTATTTAACTCGTATTCACTTTGCAGGAGGTGAATTCTGGGATGCTTGATTGCACCAATGGAAACTTTTTACACAGTCTGGAAAGGTTTTTTACTCAAGTCACTTATCCTGCACTCAGGTCACATGAGGTATTTAATACGCAATGATATTCTCAAGTCATATGAATCCTGTCTCTTAGAATTTCCCAGAATTCCAGAAACAATTTGATTTCATTCTGTTTTCCTATGAGTCAATGATATATATATATAAGAATATATTACTCAAAGCTTTGCTAATTGTTGTTTGAATTGATCCTCTGTGGCAGGACTGGGGCGTCGTGAAAGAGGGTCAGAGGGACTCTTTTGTGCAGGACTTCCTGCTCTCCATTGACAAGTTCATCTGCAATCTATCCTCAGCCAGGAAAAACTTGGAGAACAAGTTCCAGCTTGAAATAGTTACATCTGCCCCCGAACTCAGTCAGCTTCAGGAACCAGCAGATTTCAGCAATGCAGGTTAAGAAAAGAGCCAATAATCAGAATGTAAAAATCGATTTGGATACAGAGCTTGCATTAGAAATGCTATTGCAGGTGAATCTGTAGGGCTTCTGGGAATCTAAAATGAACATTTTTGTTCAATACACACACACACAAAAAAAAAAAACCAACAAACCATAAACTCATGCAAAAACACATACCCCCCCCCCTCCACTTCCCATGTGTATAAATGATTACTCTCACTCACCATCTATACCTCTTAATCCTGGATTCAGGGTCACGGTACACACTGGACAGGGTGCCAATCCATCGCAGGTCACAGACACACACTCACACACTACGTTAGCAATTAGCCTAACCTACATGTCTTTGGACTGTGGGAGGAAACCGGAGAACCCAGAGGAAACCCACCAAAGACATGCAAACTCCATGCACACAGAGACGGGAATCGAGCCCGTCCGGGGATCGAACCCGGACCCTGGCGGTGCAAGGCGACAGTGCTAACCACTACACCACCTCATATACAGTAGATGATTATGCAGGAATTGAATTCAATTGAAAACCTGTTGTAAGGATCAAATTCAAAATAAAATGTGAGAATATTTGAATATGGGTCAACAAGGATTTGCAGGTCATCTGTTTTTATTTATGTCTGTAACAACGTCCCAACTTCATTGGAACTGGGGCTTGTATATATGAAAACATTTACAACAATAAAAAGGGTAATTGGTGTGTACTTCATGTACAATTGCATGTTATTTCTAGCAAGTAACTCTGAGCTGGTAGAAAGGCTGGAGGTGGTGCTCTTGTGTTGGATCAAGCAGATAGAGCAGGTGCTCACTGAAAGCGAACAAATGAGAAAAGAGGCGGATAACATTGGGCCTTCAGTGGAACTGGAGCACTGGAAAAAACAAATGATGATCTTCAACAGGTAGGTGCCCAGAGATGTATTTATTTTTTATTTTTTTCATTTTGTTTGTTTGACTCCGGGCAAGATAATACTATGATGGTATAAATGAACCCATGGCAGATTTTTGAAAGATCTGATTGACGTCTCATTTAACATTAATTGTATATTTTGTCTTGACAAGTGTTTTGGATGAAATGAAGCAGCCGGAGGTAAAGAAAGTTATCGGTGTTCTGCAGGTGGCAAGGTCAAAGGCTCTGAATAAGTGGAAAGAAATGGTTTGTTCACATAATCATTGGGCAAAGACAGATAGTGAATTTTGAAATGTAAATGTGAACAGAATTGAAGGTCTTGTTTTTTTTGTTTGTTTGTTCTTTTTAGGACGAGAATGTCACTTTTGTGGCTAATGAGGCCAAGGATAATGTGAAATATCTATACACGCTAGAAAAATTCTTCAAGGCACTGGGAAAGTGTACCCCGGTATGAAATCTGTGAATTCCTCCTGACAGCATTAACATGTACAGTACATAATACTACTGATTTAAATAAATGATATATTTTTCTAAAATTATTTCAGGCATAAATAGAGTGCATTCAGTGCAGAACATTAATTTCAGTAGGAGATTAAAATCTTGTGTGATGTGGCCACCCTAGTTACAGCAGGTACAAAAATAAATAACTAATACAAAAAACGTTTCCTCCAATTTCCTCCCATTTGTTGAGTAAGGGATTCATTAAAGAATAAATATAATATGAAGATTCCTAAATATTTATTTTTTAAAAAAAATTAACTTACATTTCCTGTTTTGTGTGATTGTGAATAAAAAAATTGCTCCCTGTTTAGTGTTTGTTATCAAAACAATACAAGCTTCAGGCCACTGGTTTGTGTTGCCCCTCCTCACCAATGTAGGGTCTTAGCCTCTCTATTTTCAGTTGTATATATATAATGTGATGATTGTTGTGTAAAATACTGTTGTGGGTTTGTAGACATTTATTTTTAACATTGTGTCTGTTGCTTTTTTTTTTAGACGAATATGTTGGCACACATACCAAGTCTACTGAACAGCATTCTTTTAATCCAAAATGTGTCCTATTCCTACAATACCTCTGAGCACATGACCTCCATCTTTGTGAAGGTCACTAATCAAATGGTCAGCACTTGCAAAGAATACCTTACTCAGGGAGTGACCAAACTCTGGGACTTGGACAGGTGAATACCGTTTAGTTACTGCACTTAAATTTATTTTAAAGTGATAATTGTTGAGTGAATTTAAGGGAGAATGGACAGAATATGGACACATACAGTACAGTAGGGACACTTACAGCCAATCCTTCACTGTAATCCGCCATTCTTCCTATCATGAAAATATGATAAATGTGTAGTTGCATTAATGTAAAAGTAGAATAAATTCCCATTTGACTTTGCAAAAAATCTGATCTGGTTTTTAAAGATGTGATTTGTGCTGTTCACACCAGTATGAAACAATCAGATCTGAGTCACATCTGAACACAAAAAAAAAAAAAGGAGAAAAGGATTCAGGCTACTTTTGCCTGCAGTAAACATACAGTAGCCTTATACAACCTACACTTATCTCATCCCATAAGGTCAGGGTTGGCCGTACCAAATAAATTGAAAATGATCTTAATTTATTTTTGGGTGATTGCAGGACAGCTTGACATTATTGGGGAATTTTAGACAAACGTACAGGTTTTCCCTCATGTTGTCATTCAGTCTTTCAGTTTCCTATTTTTTTTTCTCCCTACACAAGGAAGATTAGAATTTTGCTGAAACTTTCATAATACACTATATGGACAAAATATGTGGACACCTGGATGTCACGCCCATTTGTGGTTTTTGAACATCTTGTTAAAGATATTTCCCCCCCATTTAGCTTTTTTGATAACATTCCCTCTTTTGGAAATATTTTAGCTTGATTGTCAAATGAGGCTTTGGGGATTTGTTCTCTTTCATTTAGAAGAGCATTAGTAAAACTGGGACCTCGTCTTGGGTGAAAATGCGTGAAATATCGTTTTAAAACACAGCATTCCTAAAATGTCTTTAACGAGGTTCAGGTCACAATGTACAAATGCCATTTTTGACAATTCAGAATTCAAAATACAAATAGAATTGCGGGTCAGGTGTCCATATACTTTTGGTCATGTAGGTATTCATACTTTTGTAAGTACAACGTGTGTGTAATTGTTTAAGATTCATTTGCTAATTCCAGGAAAGAAATGCTGACGAGGATCAGTGAATGTTTGCAGCTGAACCAGCAGTACCGGCAGTGCTTCCAAAAAATATGGGAAGACCTCCAGCAGAACCCCACCAAACAAAAGTTTGAATTTAGGTATACAACAGTCAAAGCTACAATAAAGCTATTAATAAAATAAAATTACATTCTGTATTATATTATATTTGCATGTTAAACATACAATACTTTTATTTGGTATGATTATCTACAATAATAATAATTATTATTTTTTGGGCAGTGACAATTATGTCTTTGGAAAATTTGATACATTCTGCAAACGCCTGGAGAATATTGCAGACTTGGCTACAACTCTAGAAACTCTATCAGCTTTGCAGTTAATTAAATTGGAAGGAATTGAAAAAGTACATGTACGCTTCCAAACTATTGTGAACAACATCAAGTCCAAAACATACAATATGCTGGATCAACGCAAAGCGGAGGTATGACCCTAGATATTATTCCAGATGTTATTTCTTTATTGTTACTTTCTTTCTATATTATTATATTTTTCTGTGCATGTCATGAAATGTGATGTTCCTCTCTCAGTTCGACAGTGACTATGCAGAGTTTAAGGGGCAAATACAAGGCTTGTATCAATGTCTTCATACACTATTGGATACCTACTTTCAACAGCCACATTCTGTAAGGGTTTTTAAACATCTCCTGATTCAGATTCTGTTGTATCCTCACAATAATTTTTGTTATAATAATCAATAATTATTATTATTTCAACTACACTATATGGCTAAAAGTTCAGTGTCAGTCAAGGGAAATCAAAAGTGTGGAGAAGGCCCACATACAGGTATGATGATGTATAGTGGACACAAACTTTTGGTCATGTAGTGTAAAGAGTTCAGTGCTATGACATACATTTATACAAATTTCAAAAAGGTGTTACAGTGGAACCTTGGATTACGAGCATAATTTGTTCAGGAAGTGGGCTCATGTTCCAAAACACTCGTAAGCCAAATAATCATTTCCCATAAGAAATAATGAAAACTCAAATTATTCGTTCCACAGCACCCAAAAAATAGATACATAAAAATAATTAATACAATCTATAAAATGAAAATAAAAGAAATTAATCTACACTTTACCTTTTAAAAAAAAGTACAAATAAATCCCGACAGATAAGGGTTTCCGTTGGTGCGCGCAGGCGCCGTGTGTGTGTGTGTGTGGAATTAGCCCCTTCCCTCGCCTCGTTTTACACAGTAACACTCCTCCTCCCTCTCCTCACCTCGCTTTTTAAGTTTCACAACAAACACACACAAAAGGTGAAAAGGTGAGAGAGTGACGCTTGGTGTCAAAATAAGAGTCGTACCCTGACACGGCGCTCGTAAACTAATACTTGCTCGGTTTCTGATTAAACATTTATTAAAAATCTTTGCTCGGTTTGCGGAACACTCGCAATCCGAGGTTCCACTGTATACTTCTAATTTTTAAATAAATATTTTTACTATGCGGATGTGTATTTGATCTGGCTAATCTATCTTATCTTAAAAGAGCTCTTTTTCCTTAAGTGTATTTGGAGCATAATGCTGACAGCAGTGAGGTGTGTGAATTAATGGGACAAAAAACCCTGTTTGGTTTTCTAATCTGTGTCCCGTGAGGCTTTAAATGAATCACAAGTAACAGTAGCAAGAGATGAGAACTTTTTTTTTGTCGACATTTACTGCACACACGAAATTCTGGCTTCTGTTTTTTAGGAATTAAACTAAATAAAAGACAAAATGTGTGTTGTCTTACTTTGGAGGTATAACCGAAAATAGTTTTACCTTTTCTCCTCGTAAAATCCATTTAATCGTATCGGTCAGAACCTCTGATCATCAGCCCTTTATAGTAATGAAGTGAGTTAGGGAACATTCCAAAACTCGTAAACCAAATCAAATCTTCCCATAAGAAATAATGAAAACACAAATAATTAGTTCCACAAAAAAATAAATACAGAAAAATAATTAATACAATATATAAAGTAAAAATAAAACAAATTAACCTGCACTTTACCTTTAAAAAAAGTTAAAATAAATCTCGCTGTGTGAGTGTGTGTGTGTGTGTGTGGAATTAGCCCCTTCCCTCGCCTTGTCTTACACAGTAAAACTCCTCCTCCCTCCCCCCACCTCGCTTTTTAAGTTTCACAACAAACACACACACACAATGGAAACACTGTTTTAACGGGGGGGAAAAGAAATCTCTCTAATGACACTCGCGTGAGCGCAGACTAACGGAATCACTGCTGTAAAGTAAAAAAACAAAACAAAACAAATGAACCAGCACCTTACCTTTGAAAAGAACTGCGACAGAGCAGAGTTTCTGTGTAGAGCAGCGTGTGTGTGTCTGTGTGAAGCAGGGGAGGGGGGGTGTAAAGGCGAGAGAGTGTGTGTGTGTGTCAGTGTGTGTGTGTCGGTGTGTGTGTGTGGGTCAAAAAACACGGTACTCGTAAACCAAGACATGTTCGTTTTTCAAGTCAAAATTTATTAAAAATATTTGCTTGTCTTGCGGAACACTCGTAAACCGAGTTACTCGCAATCCGAGGCTTCACTGTGTGATTTTAAGTGCATCACTTCATGCAGTTCCCTACTTAATTTGATGTGCCCATTGGAAATATGATGTAACAAGACTCTTCCAGATTCTTCCACTGCCCCAAAGTCTAGTCTTTATGCTCCATGGCAAATTGAAGCCTATTTCTATTTACCTTAACTAACAAATGCTTTTCTTATGACCATACACTGTAACTGTTTTGTGTGATCATCACATCGTGCATATGGAATTGCTTTTACTTTTACTATTACACATAGCAACATGGTTTGGTCATTTGTATATATATATATA
>QMIH01000592.1:292358-303448 GCA_003987875.1 Clarias batrachus | reverse complement strand
AAAAATTCCATCCACATCCACAGGTCACTTTTATCCTTCCAGTATTTAATAAAGCACTGAACCCAATTACAGTAATTTTTACATTTGTATTTACAGTACAGTAATATTTAATTATTATTTTTAAAGACATTAGATATCAGTATAATTGCAAAACAGTTAAATTTTATTTAAAAAAAAAGACTTACCAAAGTTTTGAAAAGTGTTTTTAAAAGCTTTCCTTAATTTTCAGACAGAACAAAAGCTTCACCTGTTGCTAAGGTTTGAGGAGACAGTGGGTGAGCAGATGGACCTCAGTAATAAGTATGCAGTAGTTTTGCAGCATTTTTTCACTGACTTAGAGCAAGTTCGAAAGGTGTACAAAAACAACAAAGAGAACCCTCCCATGTTGAGAAATGTGCCTCCTGTAAGTGGAAACTGAACTGAATCTTTTTTTATGCCATATTATTATTATTATTATTATTATTATTAGTTTTACCAAATATGCATAAAAAATGTTTATTGCGACTACTGTTCACTTTTGTTTTAGGTGGCTGGGAAAATAATATGGTCACGTCATCTATTCAGAAAACTCGAGATGCCAATGGAAATACTGAAAAGAAAAATGGATATTTTATTGGTAATTTTTACAACATTTGTTACTGACCGAGCAATTACTTTTGGCCACTGTATCAACTATCTATGAAGAAAATGTAATGTAGTGGATAAAAATTTCTAAAACACTCATCAAGAACACGAAATATAGGACTTTTGATTATTTCTTTAAACGTAGAGATTTTCCTAGAGGTTATTTACTTACGGTAGTTTCCATAATTTTGTGTCTGTTTAGTTATATTTTATAATTATTATCCTTCTGCATTTGTGTTGTGCCTCAAATCCTGACAGAGCTGGGTTTTTCCTGGGGTACAATAATTATACCACCTGCATCTTTAATAAAAGAAAACACCAAGAAGTTTGAGCACAAAGGTTGATTATATCAACTTCAAGGAGTTCAGGGCAGATATGACAAGGAGCATAGTAGATTTACACAAATCATGAATGTTTCTTTGATCCATTTGTCAACACCTCATGATTTCAAGACCTGTTTGAACAGTTGTACATAAGTACAAGTTATTCGGAGGTGTAGCCATTTTTCCAAGGTCTGGAAGAGGTCCCAATCTGTCACCATTGGCTAACCAAAAATTGGTTCAGATGATCATTGCCAACCCAGGAAGCAAGACACAGGCGTGTTATGAAGTGGAAGCTGTCAGAACACCAGTGCCAATGCCACTCAAACAGGTCTTACTTTGCCATAGACATCTTCACGCTGACCACATGGATAAAGAAAAAGCCTTCTGGAGGAAAGTTCAAAGGCATGAGGAGTGAAAATGAGCCATTTAACCCTAAGAACATTGTACAATATTTAGGCAAGGTGGTGGTAGCATCTTTGCTTTGGATCTGTTTTGCTGTCAGTGGACCTGGTTTATTGCACAGATGGGATGGAATAATGGAGAAGGAGGACTACCATAGAATCTTCTGGTTGTGGAATGGATAAAACAGGCTAACCTTAAGCTTTTGGAGCCTCAAACCTATCACACTTTTGTGTACTGTGCAGGTTTATATCAGAAAACTCAATGTACAGGATCAGTTCTGTTAAGGAGAGTGACTAAATATGTAACCAGAATACTACCAAAAGCATCTGCTAAAAGAGAAACTGTATTAGGTGTGAGATATATATCTTTTTAACCTTATATTTATACATTTCAATATGTGTTGATTTAAAAACATCTAAAGCAAATTAAAAGCACGCACACCAAATTACTGGGGTTTTCCGCAGACCCGTAGGGTTTTGTTCCAACCCTGCTCCAACATATATGCCATGTATATTTTTCAAATATTCCTTAATGATTTGATTAGGTGGATCAGGTGTTTTTAATTATGGTTGAAGCTAAACTCTGCAGGTCCTTGAGGGTTTGGAACAAAACCCTGCGGCCCTTCAGGAACGGAGTTTGACACCCCTGATGTACATGAAAAGAACAGTTAAAAAAATTCATGTTAGTTTCTGTTCCCAGCTCTGTGTAAATTGCATTAGATTGTGTATCATGTTCTTTCACTGTTATTTACCAGAACATTTATTTTGTAGCCTTTTAATTTTTTAATTTTAGTTTTTTTTCCTCCAAAGATATTCATTAGTGTTTAAGTTCAGTATTTGTCATGAATCATCCGTAAGTGAAGATAAAGTGAGTTTTACAACCTAAGAAACAAATATAGTCCAATCTTTATTAATGTCTTTTACTTTCAGAAAAACAAAAACAAACAAAAGCACTCACTATAATATCACTAGGATGTCACAAATATAGTCATCATACCAAGTCATTAGTCATTATACATAATCACCTGTTTGCTCCAATTAAATATGATAGCGCTTAAGGCTGAAAGGATTTAATGAATAAAACTAAAATGCCTCTATTTCTTGTGTTAGACTCCTGAGGGTAAGAAGATTATACATATGTATAACAAACTGGCAACGGTTCTGTTGGAGTATGAGCTGCTGTATCACAGAGCCTGGGTCAGTGCAGTGGAACGTGGACAGCAAGGCCTCAACGCCACGCTTCTCATCAGGCACCCACAAACTAAGGTATTCACATAAGTTTATTTAAATTATTTCAGCATTAGGTTGTTTGCAATCATGCGACTTTTTAAAGTTTTAAATAACTTTAATCTGACAAAAGTAATAATTTAAAAAAAATTAATTTAAAATTCTATGAATTCTATGAACCATGAAGCATGGTTGAAAAGCAATGTCTGACTTTCATTGGTTAAGATTCATAGAATTCTTATTTATTATTACTTTTGTCAGATTAAAGTTATTTCTGTGATCATTGTGAGTTTTTCTTTCATTGACGAAGGGTACCAACAATTTTGTCCACGTGTGTAAATAACTACCTTGTCGTCGCATGCATTTCACTTGATTGGGTGGAATGTGTCTCTTCTTCCTGTCCGTCTCCTCATACTGGGCTGTGATTGGCCAGTTGAGCTGTCAGTCATGCTGACTGTTTGTTTACATTCACCCATCTTACGTGTTAATGGTGTTGCTTATAGCTGTTGTTTTAAATCTACCACACAGAGATAATCTATGGAGAAGATGTTCTACGGTTGTACTTGATGGTGGTTTAGACAGAAATCTAAAAAATGTGCACACAGTGTGTACAGGATTATGGCTGCCGGTGCCTCTGAATGTCCCACCAAGCTTCACCTTCAACAGATGTTACTGGTAGCCCTGGAGTTGTTGGAGTTTAATTAAATTTGTTGGGTTTCCTGGCTCGGCCCTGACATTAAAGCACACGATCAGATTAATCTATTCTTGTATCTCCCGAACCATTTCTCCCCCGAGTCTTTGTTGTTTGTGGTGTCTGAATTTGTTGTCATTTTCTTCTTCAAGAGTCTGTACTGTTTTATGTCCTGTGTGAGTTACCTTTTTTTTTAACAGCCATGTGGCTTTAAAAGACCTGCTTTTGTGCACTTTAAATATTATATTATATATCTGTATGTCTATACGTTCGTGTACACTGGAATCTGGTACACTTTAAGTAATAGATGCAGAAGGCTATGGCAACTTGTAACTTGTAATTCAATACTGCAACGTTAGCGCTAAAAGCACAGACAACTTCCATTTCAATCATTTACCTGGACTTAAACACCTTATTTGTTTTTGGCAAACAAAGAGAACATTTAAGATTAAATGTTTATTTTTTTCTTTAGAAAACTGAAACATGGTTTCTAGGTATAGAAACTGAGGAACCGTCTTCTTCTTCCATCAACTGCTCAGTGTTCAAAGAATGCTGAGAGTCTTTGAAGAAAAGTGATTATTGCTAGGCACAAAAATCAAATCCACTGACTTTCAAAGCTTCTTCATAGTAACAAGTAATGAGGACCTTGATAGAAATGTAATGGTGTGAAAATTAATGTATATTGTCTTTCAAAGCGAGTGAAGTAAGGCTTGAAAAAAATAATACTTCATTTACTAGATTTACTAAGTAGATAGTCAGAAATCGTGTTAAGTACTGCATTCAAGGAAATGTTGACCAAACTGACCAAGTTACTGCCCACCCTGATAATGCTTCATATCATACTGTACATATTATACAATGCTACAGTACTGTAGCATTGTACGTGGACAAAATTGTTGGTACCCTTCGGTCAATGAAAGAAAAACTCACAATGGTCACATAAATAACTTTAATCTGACAAAAGTAATAATAAATAAGAATTCTATGAATGTTAACCAATGAAAGTCAGACATTGCTTTTCAACCATGCTTCAACGGAATTATAAAAAAAATGAACACATGGAACAGGCCTGAACAAAAATGATGGTACCCCTAGAAAATACTGAAAATAATGTGACCAAAGGGACGCAAAACTGGACAGAATTTAATGACACTTTAATGACATACTGCAGTACTTGGATATCTGGCTAAAGTTTAACCTGCACCATTAGTGAAATCAAAATGTTGAGTAAAAGCGATGTTATGAACAGTTATGTTCTGGTTTTTAATAATCTAAATTAAGCTACTTGCTCAATTTAAACAAACACCTGCACCAATAGATATTAATTAGAAAAGCTAATTTTAATAGGGTTAGTTAATATTTTCACTGCTGAAATAACAGCGCTGAAGTGGTGTAAGAGAATTTTAACGCGTTGGAGTCGTTTTAAAACAAAACTTTATCTTTATCTGATCTACTTTTTCCATTTCTCATCTCTGATTACCGGACAGGGAGTGTGTTCGGCTGCTGATGGAGGAACACAATTTAGTGTAAACAAGGCGTAAGATACTCAATCTTCCAACATTTGATTTGTTTGTGTTAATAAGTTAGACAAAGAGTTCTGCCTTACAGAAAGATAGACAGAAATGTACAGTATGTGGGCTTCAACCTGAAATAATAATAATATCACTGATTACATTAAAGCTGATCAACGTAGTTTTAGCTTTAACTTGATAACTATTTCTACAAACTCTTTTTGCTCCAACTACGGGTACTAACGCTAATCTATTTAGATAATCACAGTTTGAGAATGCATTATTAAAATACATGTACTATCATATGCAATTGTATCTTTTTAGGAGATCTGTATAAACCTGGACCCTGTGGTACTTGAGGTACTAGAAGAGGCAAAATACATGCACAAGTTGGGGGCTTTTGTACCAAAGGTACTCCTCAGTATGTATGCTAACAAAGCTGAGGTGAAAAATAATCACAACAAGTAAGTATAAGTCTCTGAAGAATTTGAAGATTCTCTTAATGTACAGGGTGGGCCATTTATATGGATACACCTTAATAAAATGGGAATGGTCTTGGGGTCTCCCAATCTGACCCCCTTAGACTTTTATCTTTGGGGTCATCTGAAGGCAATTGTCTATGGTGTGAAGATATGAGATGTGCATCACCTTGAAACTACGGATACTGGAAGCCCGTGCTGGCATTTCTCCTGCGGTGTTGCTATCAGTGTGTGAAGAGTGGGAGAAGAGGGTTGCATTGACAATCCATCACAATGGGCAGCACATTGAACACATTTTATAAGAGGTCAGAAACATGTAAATAACTCATGAAAGAATAAAGTTACGTTAAAACCAAGCGCACCATTGTTTGTCTTGTGAAATTCTCAATACGTTTGATGTGTCACATGACCCTCTTCCTATTGACAAAAAACAAAAGTTGGATCCAAGATGGCCGGCTTCTAAATGGCCACCATGGTCACCACCCATCTTGAAAAGTTTGCCCCCTCACATATACTAATGTGCCACAAACAGGACGTTAATATCACCAACCATTCCCATTTTATTAAGGTCTATCCATATAAATGGCCCACCCTGTATATTTTCTTCACTTGCCCTGGTGTCACTTTGTTTTTTGTTTTTTTTTTATACTATATAAATCCTTTTCGTTTTACAGACTAGTGGAAATGCTGGAGTACTTTGGGGCAGCAGTAAGCAGAATCCCGGGGCTGCTCCAGCCTCTTATGAAGCCTTTTATTAATCGTGTGGAGATGGCACTTTCTCCTGGATTCACCATTCTTTCCTGGACCTCTCTCAACATCAAGACATGTGAGGCAATATGAGAAAGTATTAAACACAAACTATTTTATGTTCTCTAATTAGTTATAGCCCATATTACCTGTGAATTAGAATCAGTTAGAGCCGGGGGCCAAATGTTTTAAGAATGACACAAATCATTTTCACAAAGTCTGCTGCTTCAGTGTTTCCGTCAGATGTTACTGTGGTTTATTGACGTATAATTACAAGCATTTCAAAGGCTTTTATTAATGATTAAATTAAGTTTATGCAAAGAGTCAATATTTGCAATGTTCTCATTCAAGACCTCTGCAATTCACCCTGACATGCTGTCAATCACCTCCTGGGCCACATCATGACTGATGGCAGCGCATTCTTGCTTAATCAATGCTTGGAGTTGGTCAGAATTTGTGTTTTTTTGTTTGTTTGTTTTTGAGGCTTGACCACACATTCTCAAAGGGATTAAGGTCTAGTGAGTTTAGAAAATTCTGATGTTTGGTTCCCCGAGCCACTTCGTTATCACTTACTGTATGCCTTATGGCAAAGTGCTCCATCATGCTGGAAAAGGCATTGTTCAAAGGCATGTGTTTCTGCATACCTGCATTGTTCATCTTTGAAGTGGGGGTCCAGGACCTTTTACTGTACAGTATGTTGATTAGAAGGAGCTACTCTTAGACAAATCTGCTTTTACAGATTCTGTCTCACATAACAGCACTTTTTAAAGCCCACTTTCCATGAAAACATTCATGATGCCAGAATGAAATTTGCTAGTTATTACTAAATATAATCAAAGTACAGCACGGTCAAGGGGTAAAGATTCATGCTGTAATCATGAATAGGTCAGGGTAACCTGTGTAACAAGAAATAAAAGAGATCAAATGCATTTATAATAGAGCAGTGTCATAAAATGTTTTTCTTTTGCTCACTTATGCCTTCAGTTGGCAAATCACCAACATTTGATATCTCCAAGCATCACACTATATTATAATATCAATAATTCCTCTGTAGTCATAGAGCATGTATATGAAGTCCTGCGTCACCTGGAGCAGATAGTAAAGGCCACCACAGACATACTGGATTGTCGAATTGAACAAGTTTTGCAGTCAATGTCCCGCACTGACCTTCTCGCTCTCCCTGAGGACAAGCCTGTAGTTCCACAGAGCTTTCTCATCCAGACTGAAAGCACAGTGAGAGCAGCGAGGCAAAAGCTGTCACTGTGAGTGCAATAAATTCAACAGTACAATAAATTGATTTATGAATTTATGGAAGTAAAATAAGCCATGTCAGCCTTTATATTACTTGATGATAATCATCTTTATTTAAAACAGTCCTGCCTGATTTACAGTTGAATTAAATCATATTTTTATATATTTAATATGTTTTATGTTAAGGGATAATAATTGTAAATAATTTCCAAAATTGATCTTCTTTTCAGTCAAAGTCAACAGGTTGAAAATTCAATGTACGAGCTGTTTGAGGAACTAAAAAGAGTTATGAGGCCCGCAGACTTGGTGAATGTGGAGGTGAGGAAAAAAGAACTTATTAGCAAGTAAAATTAGTAGCACATTACGTATATCCATGGGGCACGGTGATCCTTATGGTGTGGGCAACTTGATAATGCAAAGAATTTGCTAACCGTGGTACAAGAAATAAGTTAAGTCATGTTAAGTCGTAAAAGGAATTTTTTTTCCCACAAAACCACAGGCCATGTGCAACTTTACACATGTATTTGTAAAAATATGTCAAAGTGTTTTGTTAAGGGTCCATGGTTTTATTATTGTTATTATTATTATTATTATTATTATTATTATTATTATTATTATTATTATATGCCAGTGTTGGTTAATTTGGACACAAATTATATTATTGGAATGAACATAACATAACACGTTTTTCAGAGCTCAAACCCCAATATAAGCTTTGATGCTTAAAAATAATGTACAATATACTGGAAGTATACTTAAATGGAAACAAGGTCCATAAGAGGGCTGGTGATTAATAGGTTTAATTGTTTTTGTATCCAGGAGCCATTTCAGTGCCTTCATCCTGATATTAAACTAAAGACTCGGTGCTTGCTTTGCATACCTTGTAGTTTCTATATGGTGATGGGACAGTTGTGTAACAAGAACACCGAGGCGTTGGTTAAAGGTAAGTCACCATCAGGCAGTTTCAATGTACAGTATATAAGTATTAAAATTATTTTTAAAAATGACATGTACTATATATACATGTAATTTTTTTTATTTATTATTCTTTCAAAGCCACAAAACACTCTCTGGACTCTTTGAGGTGTCGAATTTATGAAAGCCCTAAGTATCAATCTGCTTTCACATCCAACTATCTGGCAGCCCACTCACCACTTTTTAGGGTTTCCATCGAGCTGGCCATCCCCAATATCATCCTCAAACCCAGTTTAGAGGAAATGCAGGTATGTACTGTAGTAGTAAAAGGTAGTTTCTGCTTTCTTCCTGGTGTTCACTTTCCTGCAGGATTTCACCACGTCATGCTTTTTGAATGCGAAATTCTGAATGCATTTTCTGAACTGACCCTCCCCACATGCGTGCAGCTGTTGGCAGCGGTAGTGCGAATTAGCACTGCTAGCACCATTAGCTCTTATAGCATAGCTAGCACTGTTAGCTGCTGCCTGAATTATAACAAAGTTTGAAAAAAAGTATATTCAATCTGGATATAAACTTATGATACTTACAAAATCACAAGACAACTCAGAAAGGCACTTAGATATCATGATAATATCACATCGTGTATCCAGTGCTCAGTGGGGATTCACATTTGTGCAGAGCACACTATGTCAGCAAAATCTCCGTATTTGTTTTAATATGTGAAGAAAAAAAAAAAGATTTGTCTAAACAAATAGTTTTCAGCTTAGACTTGCTGCTGACAAGCTAGTGACACCTCATGCCCACCTTTTCAGTCCATCATTGCTAAAGCTCACCAGCTTTGTGCCTTCATGCCTGCTAGACACTGCTCCTGACACACACTTGTACACTTTCATTTTCTCTTTACATTATTTACATTTTTTTTTTTTTAACTTTTGCCAGGCTGTGTATATACTTCATGAATTCTATCTATAGGATAGAGCTCCAGCGCTCCATCTTCAGCTCACAATTCAATTCAAGTGCAAATGCAGAAGAACTGTGTCAGATCCTCCAGGATGCTCTTATGCACAGTATATGTGCAGGTTTGTGTGTACTATATATGTACATATAATTGAAAACATTTTTTGTCTTCCATGTTAAATTTTTCAGAGTGTTCTGTCCAAAGTTGTGACTACAGTTCTGTCGATGGCAAAGGAGATCCCACTCTGGAAATTTTCACATTTACATCACAAACAGCAACAGGTGTTACATATTGTTATTTTTTACTATATATATATTTAACATAAAGATTCTATCATATGGCTCTCAGGCATGATTCATATATGGGAAACATTAGAACGTAATAAGCAGTCCCTAGTAAAATTTGTTCATTTATACTAAACATGTACAGTAGTACTTGTTTACATCTATATCATACCTGATACCTTCATAACATAATACTGGCCATACAACATTTCTTTTTCTACATTAGTGGAAGCATAATTGTTAAAATGTTTATAGGTCTTTAGTATGTGGGAGTTAAAAGGAAGTTATCATGTGGAATAAAAATGTGTGCTATTAATATTGCAGGTGGAGCTGCAAGCAACACGAGAGCTAGCAGACGATGGACCTGCCACCAAGCAGCCAATTCTGAAACCACTTGACAGACAGATTGCTGAGCATAAGGATATTATTAAAACAGTTGTCCAGCTAAACACCATAGTATTCTCTCTTAAAGTGGATCCTGAAGGCATTCTGGATGACTTATCACATTTCTCTACTTTGTGGAAACAGGTACGTCATTTAAAAAAAAAAATCATACTTATACAACCAGTAAACGAATGCAATTACTGTACAGATGTGACATTAACATTATAACCACCTAAGCCTCTGGGTTTGGTCCTGCATGGCCTCTCAGGGTGTGATGTCACCAGGATAAAGACAGAGGATCATTTAGATGAGGTCACTGTAGGATGGGACCTCTGTGGATAAGACTTGTTTGTTCAGCGCGACCTATCGGTGCTTGTCGATTTTGGAGGCTGGGACAGTGGCCTTAGGTTCTTTGGCTGCTGGGACCCGTGTCTTGCTGTGATGCATTTAGTGTTCTGGTGCTTTTCTGTTCTGGCATGGACTTTTTGGCGAACTTTGCAGCATTGGCTTTTCAGTGGAATTGGACTGGACAGGCTGGCTTTTGGTCTCCACGAGCATGGGTGAGCCTCATTATCCTGTCACATATAACATCACTTCCAGGACTTCTTGTTGTTCTCTGCACTGAAGACAGTTCTTAATTACATTGGCTGTATGTTTAGGCTGCTTGTTCTGCTGCAGAATAAATGTGGGCCCAATCATTATGCCTCCCTGATGGTAGTGCATGATGGGGATCTGCACTAGAGGACCCCATCACTCCTGACCATATCTCAGGCTTCATGTGGAGAAATCTAGCCCCAAACTTGCAAGGAACCTCCAGCATGTTTCACCACACTTCACCGTGCTTGCCTGCGGACACTCATTATTGTTCCGCCCCTGTCTCTTCAGCAAACATTCTGCCTCCTGCTACAGCCAAATGTTTAAAAATTTGACTCATCAGTCGAGAGCCCATGCTGCCATTTTTCTGCATCCCAGTTCCCATGTTTTTATGCGTAGTAGAGTTGCATAGTCTTGTTATCATATTGGAGGCATGGCTTTTGGGCGGCGAAACTCACATTTGGCTATATCTTGAGCAGCACATCTTGAAACCCCAGGCTGCTTTGAAATTGTTGCCTGTTAGAGACCTTGCTGATGCAGTATAACCACCTTGTATCTTATTGCTGTGCTTTTGTTCTGGTGCTTTTCTGTTCTTTCTAGCATAGACTTTTTTTTTGGCAATCTTGCATGGTGTATGACCCGTAACATCCACAACCTCACCTTAGTAGCAGACAAAAAAAGTTAATGTTAAAAATGTCAAA
>QMIH01000592.1:235128-282581 GCA_003987875.1 Clarias batrachus | reverse complement strand
TAATTGAGAAGCAGAACACCCAATGAGCAGCTCATTTATGAGCAGCTAATGAATTGGAAAAGGATGCTTATAGGAACGCTTATAGCAAATCTCTTGCATTAACAGCATCAAGCCAGTGACTCACTGACATCATCAATGTGCTTCATTTTTGATTATATACAACAGATAGCAGTTCAGTTAAATCCACAGGCACCAACACCCTCGGTTGTCAGGCATGCGACTGGAGAGGCAATCAGACATACCCCATTTTACCATGACTTTGAGGCTACCATGAGCCTAATGAGCTCACTACGTTCACTACTTAAGGACATTAAGTACTTTCACTACTTAAGGAAGGGAAGTCTTTCTTGCTCAAGTGGAAATATAAAAGGGGAACCTCGACTTTTGCTTGGGACATTTACCTAGGATATCTCTGCTGTCACTTTCACTTCTGTATTTTCCATCCCTGCAACTGAGTTTTACACTCACAACATGAAGCTGGCACCACTTTGTTTCGCCATATGGATGGTATTATGCAGTAGATCAGCAATACCTTTTTTTTTTTTTTAACTGAGAGCTTGGAGATTACCCCCATGTGTGTGTGTGTGTGTGTTTGTGCTTCAGGAAGCTAAGCGATTCCAGAACATTGATAAATCATGGCAAAGGATCATGCAGAGGGCGCATGAGGTGGTAGGTGTGGTGCAGTGCTGCGTGGGAGATGAAACCTTGTCTCAGCTACTCCCACACCTGCTGGAACAGCTTGAAGTGTGCCAGAAATCCCTCAGTGGATACCTGGAAAAGAAAAGGCTTGTCTTTCCACGCTTCTTCTTTGTGTCCGATCCTGTCCTCTTGGAGATACTTGGCCAGGCATCAGACCCTCATACGATACAGGTACGGAGCTCTCCCCTTTCATTACCAACGTATACTTTTATAGTCAAGAAACTGATAAAAAAAAAAAAACATTAAGTCTCATTAAACATAACATGGCTACAGACTCCTGGTTAACAGTGTAATATCCAGACAATATACACAGTATACACCCTGTTGGTTAAAAAGCATCTGTTGTTAATAAGCACAACAACCCCCAGCTTTCTTTGTACCACTCAGCCTGTAGTTTCTGTTGGTCTGTACCGACTAAAATCTGGTGATGATGGGATAGAGTTTGAGTCCAGGATTAGCTCCAGGTGACTTTTACTTTCTCCTCTTTGCTTCGTGCTTGAGTCTGGCCTGGTGTCTTTTACAGCGTGTTGGGAATGCAGATCCACGCTCTAGGAAATGTCAGTTTATATTCAGAGCTAAAGTAAAAACAATAGCAGCAGGCATACTGTTTTTTTCCTGATGGTGTAGCTTTCCAGCATAGAGAACACTAAAAGAGCCAAGAACAATCCTTTCAGGTACAGTACATGGTAGCCATAAAAAGAGGAAAAGGCTGAACAAGGAGAGCGTGAAATCATGAACGGTTCAACCCAGGTCCTCCAAGTCATAACTTGTTTGTTTGAATGTCTGCTTTTGGGCCTACCTACTCTGTCTAGCTTAGCCTGGGAGCCTGACCGAATAATCCAGCCAAAATAGACCAGCAGATCTTCAATAGCTAGTGGTGCACTGGGGGAACACCAACAAAACCTTCTGCTGTCCAATGACGTGTTAAAAGCCATTGTTTACATTGTCTTAACAACCTGTCTGTTCAGGTGCAGCAGATGCAGACAGCTCCCACCTCCAGCTCTGCAACCATATCTTTATCCTTGTTTTACATCATCACTTTCCTCACCAGAAATACTTGATGGAGTTGACCAAAGCCTTATCTGAGCAGCTACCACACCAAACCTGAGAATTCAGTCACATTTGCTTGACCAACCCTTATCTGTCCAAGTATTACATCACTTAGAGACAATATGCTTTCTCCTCCTGAGTAATACACCCATTATATGCTAATCAGCCTTCGCTGGCTTCAGCATCACAACAGACTGGACCCAAACAAGTGGGTCCAAGGTGTGGAGCCCCATCTGGCTGACATCAGTGTCAGGTCTGCCAACCACTTTGATGTGAAAGTGAATCTTCTGAGATTCTCCTCAGAAGAATCTCCTTTCTTTCTTCTGAGGAGATTCTGGACCACACTAGATTCACAGGTCTACACTGACCTCACAATCATGTGCATCAAGACTCACACCATGTCATTACCACCACACTGACCCTATGACCGACTCTAAAGCCTCCCCACAGGGATGTCGGTTTTCTCTGTTCCCATTTTTTGGCTGGGATAAAAAGACCAGCTTCATTCCTGGCAGGGGTGGGGTTCTTCTTTGTGGGAAAGAAGGGCAAGTCTCTTCATCCTTGCATTGATTACCATGGCCTCAGTGACATCACAGTGAAGAGCTGTTACTCTCATCCCCTCACGTAAATTGTGTAAGTTCATACGGTAGATAATTTGTGACAATTCAGCATAGGTTTGGTGGCATGGGTGGAGTGCAGAGGTATATACATTGTAATTTCATAGGAAATGCATCGCCAAGCCATCATTGATTTAAGGCACCTGACAAAGGACCATCAATGATTTCAATAAATCCTGTTAGTAAACTAACTTATTCTCCATGTTTTTATGAACAAAATGTGCAAAGTGAGCAGCTACACTTGTGTTTTCTTTTCTTGTGTTTCAGAATCATTTGCTGAGTCTTTTTGATAATGTGAACAGAGTTGTGTTCCATGAGAAGAACTATGACCAAATACTGAGCTTTCAGTCACAGGAAGGCGAGTCGGTGAATCTGAGCAATCCAGTTAATGTCCAAGTAAGAGTTTGGTTTTGTTTGAATTGTTAAAAAAAAAAACTGTGACTTAAAGACACAGTAAGGTGATGGACACTTAGTCGCAATAAAACATTTGAATTGTGCAGATGTTTTAAAGATCACATGACCATGGATGATATTTCCGACTGAGATGGCTTGAAGCCCTAAATTCATCGATAATATATGGTTCATGGGTCAGGCGAAAGATTTCATAGTGTTTTGTAACTCACATGTGTTGCACATATTGTATTTGAGGGAGATATGGGATAAGTACAGGAGTTCCCTAATTCATTATATTTTCCCAAATAAATAATAATAATGGATAGAAATAAAGACAGTTAAAGATTCTGATTGATAACTTCTTAGCATTAAGATATCTTCAAAAAATAGAAACATGTCTCTAACTTTTTTTATTATAAAAAATATTTTATTTGATATACCACACTTCAAAAATGCCAACTTAGCAAATGAACATATCTTACATCTAGCTGAATTTTATCAACTATTATCAGATTACAGTAAACCAAATAAAGGATTATTAAGGTGGTTTCTAGACCAGGGGTCTCAAACTCAGTTCCTGGAGGGCCGCAGCCCTACAGAGTTTTGTTCCAACCATAATTAAAAACACCTAATCTAACTAAACAGGTCATTAAGGCTTATTTGAAAACTACATGGTATGTATGTTGGAGCAGGATTGGAACAAAACTCTGTAGGGCTGCGGCCCTCCAGGAACTGAGTTTGAGACCCCTGTTCTAGACTATTACTAGTTTCATGCTTTAATTGTTCTGTTGGCAGATTTAGCTTCTAAATTATTGTGATAAAATAAGAAACAGAAGTCTTTTCTCACCTGCTTTGTTGCAGTACATTCAGTGATCGGTTTTTAAATAAAGTTGTTAAACTAGCTCACTTAAAATAATAATGATGATAATAATCTGCTCCAGCACACTATATACAGTACCACTGTGTCCAATTATAGGGAAATGTGGAGACCTGGCTGGGATTGTTATTGGATGAGGTGAGGAGGACCATACACAGCATTATCAGAAGGGCTCACATGGCTGTAAGCGACCCGGGGTTGAAGCTCATTGAGTTTCAGTCAGCGTTCCCAGCTCAGGTCGGGCTGTTAGGCATACAGATCATCTGGACCAGAGACGCAGAGAGGGCCCTCAGCCTCAGCAAGGCTGACAAGAAGGTTTGGGGAAATATATCTCATCGATTTGTGTCAAACACTGTCATTTTAAACAAATGGAACGAATATGAACTTGTTCATTACAAATGGATTAATTTAAATGCAATACATTTTAAAAATCAATAATGTTTTTAAAAATACTTTGGAGGAAGTCATCTGCTGCGTCAAGTTGGCAATGTGTTACTGCTGTATGTATATCATACCAATATTCTTTTTACAGATCATGCAGGCGACGAATCAGAGGTTTCTGGATATTTTGAATGAGCTGATTGATATGACGACTCATGATTTGACAAAAATGGAAAGAACCAAATATGAAACTCTGATAACAATTCATGTGCATCAGAAGGATATATTTGATGATCTGGTATGATATGCTAAACCTTTTAATATATAAACAATATCACGCAAGCGGGAGTGATGTTGTGATGTACATCATGTGACATGGCCATAGACACAAGGGTTGAGCCCGAGTACTGAAGATATCACAGCGGACCTCAAGTGTGATATTGTTTTTCTACAACACTTCCACAAACACCATTTATTATCTACAGGTTATTATTGGTGTATGTTAACCAGTGATTTTTTTTTAACTATGTTATTTTTGGTAGCCAAAAGATGAGGAGAATAAACCATGGAGTTGGTGGACAGTCCTGAGAAACTTACAAGATTCAAGTGTTCAGAATTCAAATCAGCCAAATGCCTAAATGTTCACCTAATTTTTCCACATATTCCGCTTTAATGTGGGTTTTTGTCCGGCAGCTGCTCCACTCTTTCCAGTGCTGCAGACTGTACCGACTTACTTTCAGCCATGCTGGTGACCTTCAGTTACTGTAATTAAGGATTGTTAGAAGACCTGTGATGTGGAGTGATGCATATACATGTACTGCATGTAGTGATGCATGTCCTGTAGTTAAATGTCCAAGTGCTGTTATGCTCTAGTATCACCACTTGGGTTGGAATGAACTGTTGTATTATAGATAGTAACCCACAGGTCTGAATGGATTTTGCATGAATTTGACTTCGATGTGTTTACAGGTAAAAATGAACATCCGATCTAAAACAGACTTTGAGTGGCAGAAGCAGTCACGTTTCTACTTTGATGAGGACACAGACAGATGCATGATACACATCACTGATGTGGAGTTTGATTATTGCAATGAGTACCTTGGGTGCACAGACAGACTAGTCATAACCCCTCTCACTGACAGGTAACGAACTCGACACTGAAGAAGCCAACAAATTATTCAGATTTATAATATAACTTGTTGTTTTAAAATTGTAGATTTGTTTGTGGTGAACTGAAGCCATTTATAACATCTGGATATTTTAAGGATACGATAACAGTTTGTTTTACGTTTGCAAATTGATGTGCAATTATTAATTGTACTGTCATTTGAAAAGTTCTTATGCAACTTAAGTTTTGTTAGAAGGTATTCTTTGCTAATAATTCTTTATTTGACTGTTCACTTTAGATGTTACATAACCCTGGCGCAGGCACTCGGTATGGGTATGGGTGGGGCACCAGCGGGTCCAGCAGGAACAGGAAAGACTGAGACTACTAAAGACATGGGTCGGTGCCTTGGTAAATATGTCGTGGTCTTCAACTGCTCAGATCAGATGGACTACCGAGGACTAGGACGTATTTACAAAGGTGCATGATGTCATTTCATACATGTAGAATTATTATGGTCATATATTATGGTAGTTGTAGTTGTGATGTAAAATATATGATTTCATAAACCTACTGTACATACTGTACAATGCCTAAAATGTAGGAGTTCATGTTAGTGTGGTTTGATGCAGTACGTTAACATCTAAATGTTTGCTGTTTGTCCGAAAGGACTGGCGCAGTCTGGTGCATGGGGCTGCTTTGATGAGTTCAACCGCATTGAGTTGCCGGTGCTATCAGTGGCTGCACAGCAGATCTACATTGTGCTCCAGTGTAAGAAGAACAACAAACCTCAATTTGTCTTTACTGATGGAGATGTCGTAGACATGGACAAAGAGTTCGGCATCTTTTTGACTATGGTTAGTAAACATCTTTTCATCACTTTTTACTTTTGTTTTATCTATGATGTGATGGTCCTTAAGGCATAAAGCTAGGCACAATGTTAGCATTAACACATAGGCTGTGTATGAATAGACCACGCCTCTTAATCCTTATGTCTCATGAAACAGAATCCAGGATATGCAGGAAGACAGGAGCTGCCGGAGAATTTGAAGATTCAGTTTCGTATAGTGGCCATGATGGTGCCAGACCGTGCTATTATCATGAGAGTCAAACTCGCGAGCGCTGGCTTCCGAGACAACCAGGTGCTCAGCCGCAAGTTTTATACGCTTTACAAACTGTGTGAGGAGCAGCTCTCCAAGCAAGTAAGCTATTCTGGGAGTAACTGATGACAATACATGTTAATTGATAAATGAAGTTTAAAGTCAGTACATCTTTTTGTGTAAACAAAGTAAACAAGTGCTAAAGAACGTTTGGGATGTTAGAGATTCACAGTTTTATTCTACATTTATTTTCATTGAGAATGAATAAGTCAGGCAGACAGTTCAAGTTGGGAATTTGCAAAATAAGTGCATGTGCAAGTACAGCATGCCATGCAGTTAAGCAGTTGTAGTGTCATCCAAACAGAGGATAAAAATCCATCCCAGTAGGAAGTATTGGAGTTACTTGAGAGACACTCGACCCAGCTAATGTTAAGATGTTTCTGTCCAAGAGACTCTGAAACATTGCTGGAGCACCAAACAGCTATAGGGACAATGATATAATCCATACAGAGTCAATTCTTTTTTGTTGTTTTTTTCCCTTATAGATATTGAAATCAAGAGAATCTGGCAATACACTCACTCACTTATCTTCTATACCCTTAATCCTGTATTCAGGGTCCATCCCAGGAACCATAGGGCACAACGCGGGGTATACCCTGGGCAGGGTGCCAATCCATCGCAGGGCACACACACACACATACACCCACTCATTCACACACTACGGCCAATTTGGGAACACCAATTAACCTAACCTACATGTCTTTGGACTGTGGGAGGAAACCGGAGTACCCAGAGGAAACCCACCAAGCACGGGGAGAACATGCAAACTCCATGCACACAGAGACGGGAATCGAACCTGGCCGGGAATCGAACCCAGACCCTGGAGGTGTCCACCACTAAACTATCGCCTGGCATTACAACTTAGTTAAATTTGGTGTCAAATAAAGTTAGCGCCCCCTAACCATTCACGCCTTTCATCAACACGAGGAACTACATATTCATCAAATTTTGTGTTATAATGAGACGCATTGATTTGTATTTCTCTATATGGTACTGACAACTGGGTCAGTTGTTAGTACCATTTATTAAAGTTATTAAAAATATATAGAGAGGGAATAGTGCAACATTCATTTTAAATATGTTCAGTAGTTTTAGGTAACATAATTGATGATACCTGCAAAATAATAACAAAGCAATCTACAGTATATAGTGCTATTATTTATGTGTAAGGTTATACAGTACTTTACCTGCTATAATTATAATTATAATGTTCCGTTATAATCTAGTCTGTTGGTATGTATTTTGCAAAATAAACAATGTACTGTATGATTGTCTTTACATACCAGTTGTGTTACTGAGCTTTAAATGTTTTGTTTGGATATGCCATCAAATTATGCTGCACATTTCATTTTAGGGAAAATTACAGTACCACTATTCCTGCTGTGTTTCTGTGAGAATGCAGGAGGAAATATTTTCTGATATTTGTCTATTTTCATAGGTTCACTACGACTTTGGGCTAAGAAACATCCTGTCGGTTTTGAGGACGCTGGGAGCAGTGAAGCGATCGAACCCGTCTGAGTCAGAAAAGACCGTGGTCATGAGGGTGCTACGCGACATGAACCTCTCCAAACTGGTATGTCACTGTCGAAATACTTTAGCACAGCATTTTGGCAATGAAAAGAACCAAGTGACATTTAAGAGCTAGCAATTTATGTCCCTGCTAAACAACAAAATTATTGTATATGGTTGTGTGACACTGATATGGTCTATTCATTTTATCTTAACGTTTCAGACCAGCAGAAATTCAGAAAGCCATAGGGAATCAATTTCTTTAAAAAAAAACTAAATTTTTAAAGGGTTTGCATAAAGTTTTCATATTTAATATTTATGCCTTTAGGTAATAACTACGACCCCACAAGTGAAACTGGGTTTTAATCAGATTACAGTAATCAAGTATTTCTTATAATTTCCAGATGATCAAAACTATACCTCATTTTCTATTTCATAGAATTTTGCAGTTCACCATCTCCGCCTTGATAAATCTTATTAGCCCTGATAACCATCTTTCACTTGTGCAATACCAGCAGTGGGGCAGGATCAACAGTGCAATGTTCATTTAATCAGTGAAAAAAACTTTTGGGGCCCAAAGAGAAGTTAAACAACTTGTCCTCTCTCTCTCTCTTTCTCTCTCTCTTACTCCTGCCTACTGAATCTTGATTTTTCTTACAGCCAGGGTGTCACAGTGTCTTTTAAACTTTCATAATGATAAACTTTAATGATGGTTCATAAAACCATCTGATTTTTTCCTGTACAGGTAGATGAGGATGAGCCTCTGTTTCTGAGTCTGATTAATGACTTGTTTCCTGGCATCAGTCTGGATAAAGTTGGTTACCCGGAGCTGGAGGCAGCTATTAGCACTCAGGCTGAGGAGGCAGGCCTCATTGCCCACCCACCATGGATGCTCAAACTGGTGCAGCTCTATGAGACTCAGCTCGTGAGGCATGGTGAGTCATAACGTTAGATAGACTTCATGAATTTTACAGAAATTTTACAGAAGGACTTCAGAATAGATTCATCAAATAATCACGTTGGTTTGCTGCCCCTAGTGGAACCTACTGATGTTTCCTGACATACTGTAGCTATGACAACAGTGTCATCATTTGAGGAACATTAACAACAAATTCGTGTGTATTACCTTTTCAAAGAACATATTTCTTCTAAGCAAGAATTAGAATTCTAAGAATTCTTTCTAAACAATAACATAATTTTTTTTTCAAAATTCTGCTTTTAACTAATCTTATTATAATAATAATAATAATAATTATTATTATTATTATTATTAATGGCTTTCAGAATAATTACAGAATAAAGGACATATGATGCAAGGTGGGCTCCGTCACAAGGCTTTATAATCAGAAAATACATTGAAAATATTTCATGTCTCAAAATGTTGACACCCATCTACTGTTTACAGTGTCTAGGTTAAACTGCTCATGGTACATGAAACAGGTCAAAGTAATACATTATACACTACTGTATGAGTTTTTTTGCACGGCCGACCATATATTTTTATTTCCAACTACCTGAGGTTTATGATAAACTGTTTGATGGTTTTTGCCAGGTATCATGACTCTGGGTCCCAGTGGAACGGGGAAAACCACCTGTATTCATACTCTGCTAAAGGCTATGACAAACTGTGGCACTCCACACAAAGAAATGAGAATGAATCCTAAGGCCATCACGGCCTCACAGATGTTCGGTACTCTGGATGTGGCCACAAATGACTGGACAGACGGAGTGTTCTCCACACTATGGAGGAAGACTCTGAAGGCAAAAAAGGTCAGAATGATAACGGTGTCCAATATCTGATAGCATGTAAGTGTTGATAATCTTACTTGGTCATAACAGGCTGAAATATTTTAGAAATTCCCAGAAGTGAGTTTTGCAGTCTAGTTTCTGTGGGTTATCCAGCAATCATTTATAAATACTGTTTCCTGCACAAGAAAATGGGAGGCTAAACATGTAGGACAGTTTCTTTTAGAGCTATTAACGTTATCCCATTTGTTTCCTTGACTAGTACCTAGTGATTTATTTCTTGTGATGTCATTCTTTGTCCATCCCACAATATTTATGGTCAAAAGATTTTGAATTAACTGCATGCCTTTAATATGCTACACTGTGTGATGGGGCAATATTCAAAATTTTGTTCAGGCCAGCAATAATCACAAATTTGATTGGGTTCATCATTTTCTTGAGTACTCCAGACCCAATTCCTCTTGGGACAACTTTGTGTCTCCTTCCCATTTTCAGTTCAACTTGCAAAACCAGCCGTATGACCTTGAATGGTCGTTGTCATTTGGTTAGTAATTTTGAGTAAGTGGTGGGGAGTAATATAAAGTCAGAAGATAAATTAAAGCAGTTGGGAACATCCATTCTGAAACTGCTGTTGTCCCATGATAAATAGCTTAATGTGTGTAAAGTTTTATATGATTGTTGGCCATTCTCTCACCTTCTTTTATTATTAATTACAGTATGTCAAAACCCGCAGATTTTTATATTTATCTAATAACATAAAATAAGGTGAGATGATGTACAGTATGATGTACATAACCACAAATGCCAGTCTAATAGAAATAAGCTACAGTATGAACCATCCAATGTAAGGTTTTGTCTACCTCAAGAAGCCCAGCCATGAGATTTCGACCATCTCTCAGTTGAAAGTTCTTTTAAGAGTAGTGTTACACAACATCACCGAGCAAAATTCTGTGATGTTGGCCAGGAGAGAAAGACAGAGGCCCTGCTGCTCCATCACTTCATTAAACCTTTTGGCCCAATTCATCCTGAAAATGACTGGCTTGAAAAAGTGCACAGTAACTGAGGATAACACAGGATACCTCATCTTGAATATACAGTACATTTCCAAAGCCTTTTATTGATTTAAGCCTCTGTGGAAGACAATAAAAGCACAAACATCCTTGAAAGCTGACCTGGTCAGTACATTGGGTCTGGATTGGGAAACGGCTGTCGGACCATCAAAAGCAAGGGCAGCTGACCCGGTTTGATTCCACCGCCCTCAAAGTCCCAGCAGCTCTGTGGGGAGGGGAAGGGGTTAATGTGGCCAGCACATTTGCAATCTTGCTGTACATTTGCAATGGTAAATGGATAAAGTGTGAATGATGCTTTGTTCTCCAAACAAAGCATATTCAGCTCCAGGCTAACAATCCCAGTAGTACACTAAAAACACTGCAGACCCATAGTAGGATCCTGTGTAAGCTTTTTGTTTATACAAAACACTTGGCATTATACTGCAGATAAATACTTAGAAAAGAAAAAAAACTTTTGAATATAATTTCCACTGCATCTTACCAGTCACCTAGCACACATACACACACAATCAGCACTGTTCAGGGGAAGCTAAAGAGAGAGCTCACATCAATATGTGAGACAACAGGTATCTGGAGTTCCACATAAATGATTACCACTCCGGTTCATCACCAACCACCTTTCTCCCAGTGACCTCTGAATTGCTGAAATTGTTTGCAGTTGTTGATCACGTGCTAGATGTATGTAATGGATAAAGGTCACCTTATCTTAATTTCTAGAATATTATTTATCATTTCTAACAAAGCCGAAAGACAAAGAAGAAGGAGATTTCTAACACTTGAATGTTTGTTTTCAGGGGGAATGTATATGGATTGTTCTAGATGGTCCAGTAGATGCTGTCTGGATTGAAAACCTCAATTCGGTTTTGGATGACAATAAAACTCTTACCCTGGCTAACGGAGACCGCATCCCAATGTCTCCGAACTGTAAAGTGGTTTTTGAGCCTCACAACATCGATAACGCTTCTCCAGCCACTGTCTCTCGTAACGGCATGGTCTTCATGAGCTCATCTGTGCTGGACTGGAGGCCCATTCTACAGGCTTGGCTAAAGAAAATTCCAACATCACATGCAGATGTGCTTCTAAACTGCTTTAACAGCATCTACCAGGTCAGTGTCAGAGTAATAATAAGAGTGGCCATTATTCATCAAAGAAACATAGAAATGATCTGAGATTTAAGTGCATTAACAGACCTGTCCAATTTATAGCTAACACTTTAATAAGATGACATTAATAAGCATTACTTAATATAATAAGTAACATTACTAAACAATTGATAATTAAAAGTCATTTAGCTATTAAGTAATTGTTGTAATGATAGCACAGTTTTTAAATATTAATACATGTGCCTTAAAAAACATTTAAACAGTACTATGCATATGCATTATTAAAGAATAAATCACATATTAGTAATGTTATAAAAAAAATTACAGAGGTACCTCGGTCTAAGAGTTTAATCCATTCCAGAGACGAGTCCTTAAGGCGAAATTTCATATTGCGAAACACATTTTCACAAAGGAAATAATATAAATACATATAATCTGTTCCAGCCAACCAAAAATATTACCAATTTCCAACACTATATATACAAATTTTTGCATATAAAAACAATCAAGACTTTTAGAAAAGACATGTAAATGAAGTAAAATATTAAATAAATTTACATTAAACCTCACTTAACCTAAATCATGAGTCCTTATGGCACCGATTGCTTTAAAAACAAAACTGAATGGGACTCTTTTTTCTTCTTGCTTCTGTACAAAATGCAAAAAAAAAAAACACACAAAAAAATGTGTATAATTTGCATCAATTGGCTTGAACAGTCTTGAACAGCTCCTGAACAACTTAGCAGAGCAACTTGACACGGTTCATTGGCTTCTAAGCCAAAAATGCTTTGTATGCCAAAGCAAATTTCTTGCAAAATTTCAGTTCTTAAGGGGAAAAATCCTTAAGAGTGTGTTTTAAATTTATATACATTTATATACATTGTGCAGATTAACTAGAAGTTTGTACTGTATGTTTCCACAGGACTTGATGAACTTTGTTTTTACTGCAGTTTCACCCAAGATGCAGATTCTGGAATGCATGTACATCAAACAGACTATTGATATTTTACAGGTAAACCCTGCACGTTATTTTGTGGCTAATGAGAAGCTGATTAGAAGGGAGTGATCCTTTTCCAAATCATTGACTCTGTTCTTCATTTTTATTTATTTTTTTATGGCATGATGGCGTGATCTGGTTGGATGATAAAAGTTGCACTAAGTAAATCCAGCTGGATAAAACAAAAACTGTGTCTGTCTTTATTTTTGGCTGCAAAGTAAAAACTGTTGAACCAGTGACCGGGTCATGGGTGGCTCATCAATGTGTGTGGGGAGCAAAGGCTGACCCGAGTAGTTTGATCCAACAGAAGAGCTACCGTAGCTCAAATTGCTGAAACGTTAATGTTGCGTATGGGGCTGTGTAGCCGTATTCCGGTCAGGGTGCCCTTGCTGACTCTTGTGCCACGCCAAAAGTGCCTACAACGGGCATGTGTGTATCAGAACTAGACTACAGAGCAAAGGAAGAAAGTGGCCTGATGAACCATGTTATCTTTTACATCATGTGGATGGCTTGATGCATGTGTATTACACTATGGAAAGAAAGCAAACCGAAAAAGGCACTGTGATGTTTTGGGCAATGTCCTGCTGGAAATCCTTGGGTCCTGCCAAGTACACCCCTTCATGGCTTTGGTATTCCCTGATGGCAGTGGCGTCTTTGAGCAGGTTAATGTACACTGTCACGCTGAACAATGGGTCATGAATGGTTTTGAGGGACTCAACAATGAGTTCAGGGTATTGTCCAAATTCTCCAGCTCTCAAATCAATTGAGAATCTGTGGGTGTCCTGGAAAAACTAGTTTGATCCATAGAGGCCCCAACTTTAGGGTCTTTACAACAGGTCTCAGATTTGTAATAAAAGCTGGTTTAGGTGCCAGTGTTGCTGATTTAGCAGGCATGTGGAGCATTGCAGTTTCATTGTTGAAATAATGCAGCTACAATAATCATGCAACTAGTTGTCCAAATGAGAAATACAGTGAACAAAGTAGAATAAGATTTTTCAAAAAAAAAAAAAAGTATTTCAATATACTTTAAAATTAGAATCCATTAAGAACAGATTAAAGAAAAATTGTATACCCTAATAACATTTGCTTTAGCTATAAACTGCTCATGGTGTTCATGACCTACGGATAAATTTGATTTGTATGTAAACATTTGATTGCAATATGTGACATTTCTGACTCCTTCCTTACAGGGTCTTCTGGTCGAAGAGAAGAACTTGACGGTGACTCATGTTAGCCATCTGTTTGTGTTTGCTGTGATGTGGTCTGTGGGTGCATTGCTGGAACTGGATGATCGAGCCAAGATGGAGGTGTTTCTCAGAAATCATTCAGCCTCACTGAACCTGCCTAGCACACAGGGTGATCAAACAATCTTTGAATATGTGGTCAGTGAAACTGGTGAATGGGAGCCATGGTCAAATAAGGTAATTTAATGCTTATTCTGAATTTGTTAAATGTTATCTAGAAGCATCTTAGATGTAAATAGTATAGTATAATATAGTATAGTATAGTACTGTATATTATAATATCATATATGCTAAAGTATATTAAATAAAATAGCATTAATATGTTAATTCACCTGCTGACACATACCCCCACCACCCAACTCAGGCCTAGAAACTTATCCCACCTAATTTAAGAATGACCTTTAAGAAGAAAAAGCACAAAATTGGTTGGATTTGCTGACTACCAGTTGCTTTGCCCGTGTACACACCTAACCTTCTTCATTCAGGCATTTCCCAGTGCTCCTTATTGAATCAGGTTTTAATGAATAATAGTCTGTTTAGAATGCAATCAATGCCATGGCTTGATGCGTAATCTCTCATATACTGTATACTCACTGTTATACAGTGGGTTTTTGTTCATTCAAGACTGACCTGCATAATCAAGTTGTACTATATAATATTGTTGTTGTTTTGGCTCCTCCTTGAAATAAAATATTCAAATATTTTGCGATTCTGAACTGTAATCTATAATCATAGAGATGAAAACAAAAAAGTATTGAAATATTTTACTTGACATGTAATGAATCTAAATAAAAAAAAGAGTGAGCAAGATTATAAAACACTCGTAAACCAAATTATCATTTCCCATAAGAAATAATGAAAACTCAACATATTCGTTCCACAGCCCCAAAAGATAAATACATAAAAATAATTAATACAATCTATAAAAAGAAAATAAAAGAAATTAATCTGCACTTTACGTTTTAAAAAAAGTACAAATAAATCCTGACCGATAAATGTTTCCGTTGGTGCGCGCAGTGTGTGTGTGTGTGTGTGTGTGTGTGTGTGTGTGTGTGTGTGTGTGTGTGGAATTAGCCCCTTCCCTCGCCTCGTTTTACACAGTAACACTCCTCCTCCCTCTCCCCACCTGGCTTTTTAAGATTCACAGCAAACACACACGCACACAACGGAAACACCATTTTAACAGGAAAAAAAGAAATCCCGCATACTAAGGGAATCACTGCTGTAAAGTAAAAAAAACAAACAAATGAACCACCTTACCTTTGAAAAGACTCGCGACAGAGCAGAGTTTCTGTGTGTTTGTGAAGCCGGGGAGGGGGTGAAAAGGCGAGAGAGCGTCTGTGCGTGTGTGTGTGTGTCGGTGTCAAATTGCGCGCGCACACTCATAAGAGACTAGCAGAGTTTCGGTGTGTTTGCGAAGCCGTGGGGGGAGGGGGGGAGTGACGCTCGGTGTCAAAATAAGAGTGTGATACATGATACTCGGTGCTCATAAACTAATACTTGCTCGGTTTCCGAATAAAAATTTATTAAAAATCTTTGCTCGGTTTGCGGAACACTCGTAAACCACGTTCCTCGCAATCCAAGGTTCCACTGTAATCTGAATTATATAGGCGGAAAAATTGACATTATATATGTATTAAACTATATGCATTAGATGCAGGTTTATGTTCGCTTTATCAACCTCACATTTTATTCCACTGCAAGCTTTCTTTTTTTTTAAATAATCTGATTATTTTGATATCATTAGGTGCAAGAATATCACTATCCTAAGGACACTGTACCTGACTATGCTTCTATTTTGGTGCCAAATGTGGACAATACTCGGACTGACTTCCTTTTGCAAACCCTCATGAAGCAGGGCAAAGCGGTTCTGCTGATCGGTGAACAGGGCACTGGCAAGACTGTTATGATTAAGGTTTGTTTTTGCATTGAACTGTTCATGTGTTCAACCTCCTACTGTACTTGCTCATCTAAATAAATTGTTTATCATCAGTAATCATCCCCGTGAAAAATAAGATTATTGTTAGATTGGAATAGATGTGTTTGCTTTTTGGAGTGGAAATTGTATTCAATGCTTTGCCTTTTCTACAGGGCTATACCAGCAAGTATAACCCTGAAACTCACCTGAGTAAGAGCTTGAACTTTTCCTCAGCCACTCTGCCTAGCATGTTTCAGCAAACCATTGAGAGCTACATAGATAAACGAATGGGCACAACGTATGGACCGCCTGCAGGAAAAAAGATGACAGTTTTCGTTGATGATATAAATATGCCAGTAATTAATGAGTGGGGAGACCAGGTGAGCTTGTCACATTTTTTTTTAAATATAAATAATTGATTTAAACCAAATACAGTGTTACAGATGATCAGTTTCAAAGAAGGAAAAAAATAACTATATTCAAAAAATAAAAGAGCTAAGCTTATTTGCTTATATGTTTCCAAAAGGATAAATCTTCTCTGATAAAATATATATGTTTTTAATACTTTTTTACTTATGTCCATAGCATGTTATTGCGCATTGAGCTGACATTTTTTTCGATTGGGAATACATTTTTCTATGTCTCTCCTCAGATATTGATTAAGTTGTCTTTAAAAATTACACAAACCTAATTATTTTTAAACTACTTTCTTTGTATTAATCCTACCTGGGAATTTGTAGATTGTTGTTCGGACAGTAGAAAAAGCTTCTTTAAGGATAAATTCCATCATTGTGTGTTTCCTCTTACAAAGGATCTTCTTAATGTCTTCACAATGTCCTCATACCATAGCATTACAGTCTTATTCCTCGGTTTACTCAAATGAAGCACAGTTCTAAATAATAATAACACAGATGCATGAAAGTGGCTCTCCTCCGGTGGCAGTTTGTTAGCAACTGTTCTGGACTACAATTATTTAAATGACAGAATAAAGACTAGGGCTCCTAACAGCCATAATAATAATAAAAATAAAAAAAACATCCATCCATCTAGGAACCTTTGTAATCCCACTAGGGACTGTGGTGATGGGAACATGCATTCCCTTTGTATGACTGTGGAAGAACCTCTGGAACACCAGTTAGCCTAATCTGCATGTCTTTGGACTGTGGGAGGAAACCGGAGAAAAAAAGTGCCTATTTGCAGCACCTGTTGCAGCCTAAAAAACCAACCCAAACAATACATTAACTATAGTTTTTGAATGTTTGCATGCAACTTAAAAAAAAAAAAATCAAACAAACAGACATTTCACTTTGTTCTCAATCCAGAGAATACTGTTTTCCATTTCACAAGGTACACAGAGGCTCATGGGAGCTACAGTAAATACAGTAAGGGCTAATGGACCACCTCATGTCACTAGGTGGCACTGTTATAAACAAGACACTATTTCAGCCGTTGCCCAGTGTAGTGAGAGGATCCAACATGAGGTTCACACTACATTGTTCTTAAAAGCTCCGATTTAAGTTGACATGTTTCAGTAAACTAAGCTTACTGAGGACGCCTGCCTTCTCCTTTTTCTACAAGTCCTATTTGCAGCCCCCCAAAATTCCAATTATTATATAATCACATAATAAAGATATACAATTTATTACCAGATCAAAGCACAGGGATTATATTAAAAGCATAAATGAGGAGCAGTCCATTGTCAAATATGCAAATGGGCGTGGTTTATCACATAAAATACAGATAGCACAACTTTAAATCAGTAAGAGTGAAGTGGTTGTGCTTTTATAGAGATCCCTCTGAGCAGTGATTAACTTATTGCATGAGGATATTTAATGGTGGTTTACGGAATTATTTTCATGAATATGAACATGTGACATCCAGAGCCTTCCCATGTTAATGCATATGGTCTTTTACAGGGAGTTGTACAGAGGATACTCATGGGTACATTTAACTTTTGGGCATTTTTCCTCCGCCGGTGATGGATATCTCTGTCATTAAGATAGTTGTAGTACACTCAAAAAAGGTGCAAAAAACCCGATGATGTTCTTGATCAGTCCTAAAATGTCTAAGCAGAATTCTATAAAATCGAATTCAACCAGTTACACAGCTCAGAAACTAGTATAAAAAATTTTTTTACTGTACTTTTGCAGATATTTTTATAAATAAAAAAAAAGATTTTGTCTTGTTCATTGTTCAGAACTCGCTCTTTTTTCTCAATGTTCCATACATTGGAAGACCCCAAACCAGTCTCTAGACACCAAGTTTCTGTCTAGATGTCCAGCCAGGGTTTGTCATAGCATCATGCAAAATTTAATGAAACTTTGCCATTACTTAGGTATTTGGCTGAAGTTAAACATATGCCTTAAATGAAATTGAGTCGAAGTGAAGTTATAAGTAGTTTTGTGCCAGATTATAAACCGCAGGTTTTGGCAGCGTACTGTACAGTACATGCCTCAAACTGTGGGATCGTCTTAAATCGACCCCTGACAGGACGATTAAAAAAATGAAACTTTTGCAGTAATAATGTATCTGCCTGAAGTTTAACCTGCACCATACTGTAAGTTGTTGAGTAAAAGTGATCAGTTATGAGTCGGATTTTAATAATCTACTTTAAAATAAGCTATTAATGTGCTACTTGCTCAATGTAAACAAACACCTGCACCAATAGATTTGAATTAAAAAAGCTAAACTGAATCTTTTTACTGTTATTAGTCCATATTTACACAGCTGAAATAACAGCGCTGAAGTGGTATAAGTGAATTTTAATGTGCTGGAGTTGTTTTAAGACAAAACGTAACCTTTATCTGATCTACTTTTTTGATTTCTTATCTGTCATTCACTCTGATTACTGAACAGGGAGTGTATTTGGCTGACGACAAAAGAAGTACAACTTAGTGTAAACAAGGCGTCAGATACTCAACCTTAGAAAAATGACATTTCTTTGTATGAGTACGTTAGACAGAGAGTTCTGCCATGCAGGAAGACAGACAGACATGTACGTGGGCTTCTACCTGAAATAATAATGTCACTGATTACATTAATGCTGATCACATTATTTTTAGCTTTAACCTTTTAACTGTTTCTACTTTTAACTCTTTTCCTGTCAACGATGCGTATTTCTGCATATTCTCAGATGATATGTATTCATTTAAAATTCTTATTTTGTGTCCCTCCTTCAGATCACTAATGAAATAGTCCGTCAGCTGATGGAGCAGGGAGGCTTTTACAGTCTCGATCGGCCTGGAAAGTTTATCAGTGTAGTGGATCTGCAGCTAATAGCAGCTATGATCCACCCAGGAGGCGGACGCAACGACATCCCACAGCGGCTTAAGCGCCAGTTCTGTGTGTTCAACTGTACTCTCCCATCCAACTCTTCTATAGATAAGATCTTCCACACATTAGCATCTGGATATTTCTGCCCAGAAAGAGGTTTTACAGAGAGTGTGTGCTTCCTTGCTACGGCACTGGTACCAACTATAAGGAAAGTGTGGCAAACTGTTAAAATGAAGGTGACTCAAATAGTAGTTTTTCCTTTATAGTGGTGTGGTCCATCAATTATATTTGGAAATGTTTTTTCCAATATATTCAAGTAGAGTTTGAAATATAGAGTTTTTTATTTTTAGCCATTATTATTATTATTATTATTATTATTATTACTATTATTATATAGAGATACAGGGATTGTACAGAGACTGATTGGTCACCAACATTCAATGACAAAAAAAAATATTCTCTTTCTTTTTACTTCAGTTTAATCTTGTTTATTTATTTATTTATTAAAATGTAAATATTTTAAAGAATATTTAACAAAAAATTAGCATATTTCTCCTGTAGGAAATAAACCTACATTTACTCTATATTACTAATAAAATCAACCTTTCTAGATGTTGCCATCTCCTGCAAAGTTCCACTATGTCTTTAATTTACGGGACCTGAGTAGGATCTGGCAGGGTATACTGACCATAGGAGCAGAAGTGTGCAAAGACAAAGAGATCCTGCTCTCTCTCTTCCGTCATGAGTGCGCGCGAGTTATCGCAGATCGCTTCATTGACCAGAACGATAGCGAGATCTTTGACAGCATTCTGGAAAGGGTGGGTGTAGCATATAATGTCTGAAACATTTTACAAACAGGTTATTCAAATTGACTCATTTAGTATGCACTGAGTTAATGTTTTATCTAAATTCTTGGTGAAACTACCTTTATGTTTTAGCTTCACTTACGTGGGAGCAATATGAAATGATGATCTCACATCTGTGTACTGTGTAGATTGTGGTAGAAGACCACGGACCTGGTTCCACAGAGAATAACATGTGGGAAGAATATTTTGTGGATTTCCTTAGAGATGCCCCTGAGATGATGGGAGATGAACCTGAAGACTCTGAAATTTTGACTCCAAAGATATATGAACCTATTCCGTCTTTCGGCGCCCTGTCAGAGCGCCTTGCTCTGTTTCTGCAGCAGTATAACGAGTCTATGAGAGGAGCTCCAATGGACCTGGTCTTCTTTAAGGTCGGTTTGAAGTAAGATTTTTTTTTTCAAGTATATCACCTGTTAATGAAATGAAATAATAGCCTTTTTGTATGCATGTAAATGCATCTTATCTCAAAAAGTTGTTGCTCTTCAATAAATAATTACAGTGGTACCTTACTGGCATACGAAGTTAATTCGTTTCGGAGGTGTGGTGTTCTGGCGAAATTTCGTATTGCAAAACGCATTGTCCCACAGGAAATAATGTAAATGCAGATAATCCGTTCCAGCCACCCAAAAAAATACCAATATTACCCATTTACAACACTGCAATCATATTTCTGCGTATAAAAACAACCAAAACATTTAGAAAAGACATGTAAATGAAGTCAAATATGAAATAAATCGGCATTAAATCTAACGTAACCTTAATTTTTGATTCCTCTTGGCACCGGCTGCTTTAAGAACCAAACTGAAAGTGGCTCCCTTTTCTTCTTGCTACCGTCCTTGCTAACAAGTGCGGCGTTTGTCTGTCGAGGTACCACGATATATATATATATATATATATATATATACATGTGATGACAATCTTTCATATATTTAATTATTCTTCTTGTCTGACAGGATGCCATGATTCACCTGGTGAAGATATCACGCATAATTCGCACTCCTGAAGGTAACGCCCTGTTAGTAGGTGTAGGAGGATCAGGAAAGCAGAGTCTCACACGATTGGCCTCCTTTATTGCTGGTTATCAGATTTTTCAGATTACTCTCACACGGTAAGCATTTGAATATACATGTATGTGTGTATACAGTATTTGTATTTATAATAAATATTTACCATTTCCTTTTCTTTCATTTTTTTAAAAGAACCTACAATGTGAGTAACCTCATGGAGGACCTGAAGACCTTGTACAGAATTGCAGGAGTGGAAGGCAAAGGTGTTACCTTTATCTTTACTGACAATGATGTTAAGGATGAGTCCTTCCTTGAGTACATGAATAACCTTGTGGCATCTGGTGAGGTCTCCAATCTGTTTGCTCGAGATGAAATTGATGAAATCACTCAGCATTTGATTCCGTTCATGAAGCGCCAACATCCTCGCATGCCTCCGACCTCTGACAATTTGTACAGCTACTTTCTGTCTAGAGTGCGCAGTAACCTCCATGTCGTTCTTTGTTTCTCTCCTGTTGGGGAGAAACTTCGCTCTCGTGCATTGCGGTTCCCTGGTTTGATCTCCGGATGCACGGTGGACTGGTTCCAAAGATGGCCAAAGGATGCTTTAGTAGCTGTCGCTCAGCATTTCCTGGCTAGCTATCCATTTCAGTGCTCCGAGATCGTGAAAAAAAATGTGATCAGCACGATGGGAACATTTCAGGATCTGGTGGCGCAGATATGCATTGAATATTTCCAACGCTTCAGAAGGCAGACTTATGTGACACCCAAATCATACTTATCTTTTATCAAAGGATATCAGACCATTTACCATGAGAAGATTGCAAATGTGGGAATGCTGGCCAAACGGATGAACACAGGTATGCATGTTTGAGTTCAAATTGATAAAGAAAGAAACTTTACTGTTACCAAGTAAATGTTTAGTACTGTATATTTAAAATACACTAAATGTCTCCTGCAGGTCTTGATAGGTTAATGGAAGCAGAGCAAGCTATCAGCCAACTTTCCAAAGAACTAGTTGTGAAAGAACAGGAACTGGAAGTGGCATCTCATAAAGCAGATGTAGTCCTCCAAGAGGTGACTGTTAAAGCACAAGCAGCTGAGAAGGTTAAGACCCAGGTCCAGAAAGTGAAGGACAAGGCCCAAGCTATTGTGGATGAAATAGCTGGGGATAAAAAAGTAGCAGAGGCAAAACTGGAAGCTGCAAAACCTGCTTTAGATGCTGCAGAGGCTGCTCTACAAGTAAGTGATGAAATTGGATCATTGGCCTGGGAAAAAAAAAAAACTGAGAATTAATCATTGCATTATTATTATTCAGTGGTTTCTGAAACAGTAACATACTAATTAATGTTTCTATTACAGAAACAAACGACAATAGATTTATGTATTTATTTGGGCAGGTAGTGTATAATAGCACGTGGTATTAGCAATAGTTTCAGCATACAATTATACATACAATTTAAAGTTTTCCCTCCACAATTAAACAAAAAAAAAGAGAGAAAATTAACATGCTATGCTCTATTCGAACCATGATATCTACTCATTTTAAACCTGTACCCCTGTGGTGTGTATTTAAATTTGATGGAATGGTAATAATAAAGGTTGACCTTTGGTTATAATAATAAAGTTTTCTTGGTTGTTACACTCACATCATGTTCCTAAACCATGTTAAATTTAATTTTTCATAACTTGCTAATGGTGACATTGACAATGATAAAAAACTTCTTTTTTTTCTCGTAAGATAAAATGTATGGTCACGTTACGGACATCAGTCATTAGTGCCTAAATTTCTTTTTTCCTCAAGAAAAAATTGAATCCCTGTGATGCAAGTCCTCAGAAAGAGCAATAAACATTGGTCACCACCATGTAGGCTAATGGTCACCAGTGGCCTCCACCATTAGACTACATGGTCCCTCGTTGGACTACAGGGGTTCCTAGATGGTTTATTGTTTGTTTCTGAGGTCTTGGATCATAGGAATCTCTTGCCTACTTTTACTCCATATGGGAATTGCAAAACTATAAGAGACAATAAAACACTGGTAATAGAACTGCCATATAACTTCTACCTCTTCTGGATATGTCCACCTCTAACCCCTTTACAATTGTGTTGTCATAAAGTGAGATTTTTAAGGGAGGCTGGGGAGAAGCTGCTGTGGGGTTTTGAATGGATGAGCTTCCGTATAAACATTGACGACTTTCTGGACTGCGTTATGTATTATATCATCTTTTATGAGGATAGTGTTGACCTTATTTCACATTAATGTAAAAGAGAATGTTTACCAGGTTGATGGTCTCATATTAGTGTATTTCATTATTCTTCATGAATAAGCATGAATGTTACCTCTATGTTAGAATGATTTCCATATGTTTAGTTATATTGTATTTGCTGTTTTCAGACTATAAAGCCGGCGGACATTGCAACAGTGCGTAAACTGGGGAAGCCTCCACATCTGATCATGCGAATTATGGACTGTGTGCTGCTGCTGTTCCAGCGCCGGGTTGATACTGTCACCATGGACACCGAAAGGTCCTGCCTAAAACCGTCCTGGAGTGAAGCCCTAAAACTCATGAACAACTCTGGCTTTCTCGGCATGCTTCTTAATTTTAACAAGGTCAGTTTGCACGCTGAGTTTCGTATTCAACTGCTTACTTGGTCACTTATATCCGGAATATACGTGAAAGTGGTGTAGTGGTTAGCACTGTCGCCTTGCACCTCCAGGGTCCGGGTTCGTTTCCCGGCCAGGCTCGAGTCCCGTGAGCATGGAGTTTGGATGTTCTCCCCATGCTTCTTCGGTTTCCTCCTGGTTCGCCAGTTTCCTTCCACAGTCCAAACACATGTAGATGTGGCTAAGTGACGTTCCCAAATTGCCCGTAGAGTGCAAATGAGTGTGTGAGTGAGTGTATGTGTGTGCCCTGCGATGGATTGGTACCCTATCCAGGGTGTACACCGCCCCACTGCACATTTGCATAATAATAGTAGAGGTGGCAAGTAACAATGAACATGTACTTAGTATTTTTTCCCTTCATGTGATAAGCATGTGGCATGTGATACTTTCTTACTTCTCTAGTACATTTCTTACCAACAAATTTGTCCATGTCCGTAGAAGAATACAATAAATCAGACCTGATTAGAATTACCCTGAAAGCCCTTCCATGGCTTAATACTAAACAGTGAACCATAGCTGGACAGTTCATCGCTCTACTGGGACATTGTTGTGCATCAGAGCCTGTTGTTGCATTTTTGTACTTGGTAGACTTTTATTTCATTGCTCAGTATATAATTGCACCACCATCAGCCCGGACCACTAGTGGGAGCGAAACATCAACTCCCTAATAAAATAGGCACAATAGAGGATGTAATTCCTGTGGCAGCTGAATTGTAGTACATTTCAATCCCATCCTCATTGACTCAATCTTTACATAAAAAAAAAAAGAAAAATTTCTTTCAACTTGCAGCAGACCTCATAAATGTCCTCATTGCCCATCGTGAAAAAAAAAAAAAAATGCGCAGGTGGCAAGTGTGCCACTCTTTGCTGCCACAACTATTTCGCCAATCAATTGGGACTGATTGAGCAGAAGGACATCCCTACCGGCACTACTTAATGGAAAAATGCCATGCTGGGCTACACTGGGAACAAGGAACACCGTCCTCTTTTGATCACTTGTTAAAGCTCTTTAAATGTGTCTAATTACTAAGTGTAAAATATTATACACACTTGAGGAAAAGAAACATTGTATGATGTATGTTATATTCAAATAATATTAATAATAGTATCTTATTATCATAATAACATTATAATATATATAACGTATAAATATATTAATACTAAATGTATTTTTTTAAATACATTTTTCAGTATATAAAGTATATGTGCTTCTTTATTGGTTCATCATATCATTTTTGGCTAATAACCCAGTAAAATATTGTGACTGTTGTCTCTTATGAAAAAGGACACAATTACAGAGGAGGTTGTTGAGCTTCTTGTTCCTTATCTGAATATGGACGATTATAATTTGGAGGCAGCTAAGAGGATTTGTGGCAACGTGGCTGGACTTTGCTCCTGGACTGAGGCTATGGTAGACTTCTTCAGCATCAATAAAGAAGTCTTGCCTTTGAAGGTAATGTTTTTTTTTTTATTTTCTGTATTTTGAAAAGCTGTTTAAATGAGCTTGCTAGCCTTTATTGGAATCAACACTTAAACTGTGTATCCCAGGCTAACCTAAAGCTACAGGAAGCGCGACTGGGTGTGGCTCAGGATGAACTTTGCAGAGCCCAGGAACAGTTAGATGAAAAGCAGAAAGAACTGGACGAGGCACAGGTAGGTCCAAATCATTCAGTTTAGGAGATGGTTATACATTATACTAGCATCATTTCTGGTTTAACATAATCTTAAATCAAAGTTAGAAAAATGTTTATTTGCATAATCGTATTTGATCCAGTTGTCCAATGCATGATTACCTGATAAAGTACATACATGCACACATGCACACAACAATTGGCCATAAGAAAACCTCTTGTTAGTGAGACTCATCAGGAAAGAAGAGCATGTGTTTGCTGGCAAGCATAAAAATGAGAGCAATGGCAAAAGGTCATATGACCTGGAGAGACCAGATTGGCCCTATTCCAGAGCGATTTGCATGAAAGGGCAGAAAGGGAAGCACAATGTGAAGTGATGCACCTGTGATGAATAGTAGCCACTGTACAAGCCACTAGAGGCAGTGTTGTGATCTGGAGTTGCTTCAGTTGGTCAAGTCTAGGGTCAGCAACATCATGTGGCAATAAAATAAAGTCGGCTGGTGACCCTAATGAACTGAATGACCAGGTTATACCATCAATGGATGACATTATGATGATTTATTGGGTTCAAATGATAAAAGAGTGGTTCTGGGACCATGTTAAATAGTTTTACCCAGGAATCAGACACCATTGTAATTCTCTAGGATGTGCTAAAGAGGACTTTATTGAGGGGTTTGACTCTCCTTTCACCAACACAAGATCTCGACCAACATTTTATGCAATTCTGGACAGAATATGTGTTATGGCATTGCAAAACCATGGTGAGACGCGCTGTGATTCAAACTAAAGGTCGTCCAATGGAATGTTGCATCTGTGGCCTGTTTTATTTTATTTATTTTTTTTGTGTGTGTGTGTGTGTGTGTGTGTGTGTGTGTGTGTGTGTGTGTGTGTGTGTGTGTGTGTGTGTGTGTGTTTGTGTGTGTGTGTGTAAGGAACACCTACACATTACACATGCATGTAGTTATCTAATCTGAGAATCATGTGACAGCAGCAGAATTCATATAAACATGCTGATACCGATCTAAAAGCATCAGAATAGGTGAAAATGAAATCTTAGTGACTTTAATGGTTGTTGGTGCCACACGGACAGGTTTGAGGATTTCAGAAACTTGTTAATTTCCTGGAATTTTCACACGTAACAATAAAGTCTCTAGATTTTACACAGACAAAACATATCCTGTACTGTATGTGTCGGATCTGCAAGCTAATACAGTGATGATGAGAAAGATCAGAAGGCATTAACTGGTCTGGTCTGAACTGACAGAGCGTCTATTTTCTGTATAAGCTCTTTAGAGATGTGTGAAATTTCCAGGAGTTCACAGTTTTTCAAATTCCCAGCTAGGACTAAAAACTTGCCACAGGTGAAACTAAATTTAAATAGTCGACACGTCTGTATTCAAATGAACGATGTCGACATTAACTGAAATCCTTGACCTGTACATTTTTTTATATTAAATGATAATTTGCTTTAATGCATTATCTCAGATATCACTCATGTTGTATAAACAGGCACTTTATGATGGAGCAGTAAATGAGAAGCAGTCACTGTTGGATGATGCTGAAAGTTGTCGCAGAAAAATGTCCAGCGCGATGGCACTCATTGATGGACTCAGTGGAGAAAAGGTGAATTTATGCACAAACTTCCCATTTGTGAAATCCATTAATGATTGGTGTCACTTGTTTTAAAACATATATATATATATATAAAATTATCCATTCATGAAATTATTGTTTCTGACGGAGACATGATTGTTGGTCAGAAATGCCTTGATGATGCGGGACATTAGAAGCAGAAAGGATATAATAACTCAGTTAACCATGCTGTAAAATGATGGTGAGAAGAAAAGAATCTCAGAATACACAATCATTAAATAATGAACAATCTATTTAAGTATTTCTTAGACTCACCTCTGGTCTGACCCAGTCGTGTTACAGCATGTTCTTTGCTTGTAATGTACAGTAAGTGGATGCGTCAATCAAAGTACACTAAATTCAACTTTGGGGCGTTGCAATTTCCAGTATGATTTGGAGTATTTAAAAACTACTGAAGTATCTGAAATGTTATGATTGTGTGAATTGTTGTGTCTCATTCCTGCCTCGTTCCTACTGCACACTCTACTCCATTAGGTGGCAGCAATTCACCAACTGCCCATAAAGTCTAAAGAACGGAAAAAGGCATCTATGTTTGAGAAAGCAAGATTTGCAGTCTGTATTTTCTGTTACGGTATATTTTTTAAGGAACCATGTAATTAGCACAAAGCAATGCCCACATGCAGGCAGATCTGATGGCCCAATGAAGTCCATGCCAATTCTTTCAAAGGGCACATCAGTCAATGGTAATGGGCAAAGTGGTGCTTTTGAGGCAGCCAGCTGATTCACCAATCCACATTCCTAGCATGGGGATATAAATGAGCCAAAAGATGGTTTGGCACTTTATCAACCCCTAAACATTCAGCCTATAATGAGGCCCCTGGACTAAAGGGGGGAGTCTCCATGAGGGGAGGAGTGAGGAGCGCCATCACGCTTCTCATCTCTCTGATGTGGAGCTGATGTTTAATGGATGCAGCACCACTTCCCTGTCTACTTATACTGCAGGATCCATCCACCAGCATTTCACTCGCTAAAGGCCAATCCATCCATAGGATCACTGAATGGATTCTGCCTCCGTTCTAGGCTTTTCCCCGCTTAGTTAACAGTGAAATACTGTACACCCTAGACACAATCCATTTTGGGCAATTAGCCTAATCTGCATGTCTTTGGAGTGTGGGAGGTTCTGTAGTTAACAATGACTGGAGCCAATAGATGTCCCTAGATGCTTAAACCATGAAAGAAAATAAAAAATATTGAATTCACCAAGCACACACGCACAATCATACACTAAAACACACCAATTTTCTGTTAGTAATTTTCTAGTCTCAGAACTCGCATGAGAGCAAGAGTACAATGTCAAGACAAAGAAAAAGAATTAAAAATAATGAAAGAAACAGGCAGAAGCAGTTTCATTGTATGCATCTGGAGCAGTCTGTTCCCCTCACACCCTTGCCGATTTGAGCCTGGACCCCTCATACCCTTACAGATTTCTGTGCCAACTTGCCACGCCAACTGGCTGCAACTTGTGCTGACTGGTGCGGACTAGGACAGACTCAGCACGGTTTTGAAAACCTATACAAAATCATGTCGAAAGGAGTGTAGTGTGGCCTGAGCCACCATGTCTCCTACAGGACAACTAATTTAGTTATTGCATAACTAAAGACAATTCCACCCATTTTTGATTCTGAAAAACTATAGGAAAAAAGGAAGCAAATGATTTGACATAAATTAGTCTTTCATTTTCTCTGCATTGTCCGATGCCTTCTTTAACCTGCTGGCATGAATCCACTGCGATTGACAGGAACTGAGTATAGCAGCCTAGATTTCAAGGGTCAAACCATGAGTTATTTGAACGGGAACAATTTTGATGTGGTCCATGGTGCCCTGAACACCTCGCACAGGATCGCAGGGGGGAAATCAACACAATTTCTCCTTGCTTCCATACTCACTTTCTTTAACCTGCTCTTTAAGGTGCCATTCTGCTCATAAGGACCCAACAAGACTGTGGGACATATGGACCATGAAACCTCCAATCAGTGCTCAATTATTTACAACCCTGTATAGCAAGTTCTAAAACTTTTGAGCAAAGGGTGTTCCGTTATCACCATCAATCACTGTAGAATCTCGGGAAGTTCTCCTTTGCTGAAATATTCACAGCAATAATTACATTTTCTTTTGACTGTGGAAATGCTTTAACCCCTAGAAAGTTGTGAAATTAACAATGGTTGGCATAAATTTACAAGTACGTACTGGCAGAAATGGATCTGAATCCAAAAGAATACATTTGGGATGCGGTAGAACAGAGTCAAGCAATGCAACAGTGCACCTGAAAAATCTGCAGAAAGTGAAACATGCAGGCTTTCCATCATGAACTAGAATTTTAAACATCAATATCTTGTGACATAAAGACAGTAAAGGCACCACCCAGTGTTATAGTGTTTCTAATGTAGGTGAAAATCTAAACATTAGACATCGTGCATATCTCCTGTAGGTATCACTGCCAGTGTCCAAATCAAAAATAATTCTGATTTTTTTTTTCACTAGTTGTATTTCAAATGGATGTGAGATTTCCCTCATTCATTTGATGAATTTTTAAGTTACTATTCTATGCATCTGGGGAATGGTGTACTGTATCTTTGTTAGATCCGCTGGACTGAGAGCAGTACTGAATTCCAGCGACAAATAAAGCATCTAATGGGAGACGTACTACTAGCTACTGGGTTCCTGTCCTATGCTGGTCCTTTCAACCAAGAGTACCGCAATCATCTTCTTGAGCAGTGGAAAAAAGAAATGAATATCAACTCTATTCCATATAGTCAGGTATGCAAATCAAGTACATTTTCATAGGCTTTTTTTGGAATATTGCAGTAGTTGAAAGATGAAAGGAACATGGGATAATGATCTATTTGAGTGTACAATTACAAAATACACCATTTTCCATATTTTCTTTGTTTAGAGCCTAAATGTTAGCAGCATGCTGGTAGACAATGTCACTATAGGTGAATGGAACCTTCAGGGCCTGCCCAATGATGAACTGTCTGTTCAGAATGGTATCATTGTTACTGGTGCCTCCCGATATCCACTTCTCATTGACCCTCAAGGCCAGGGAAAGACCTGGATCAAGAACCGTGAAAGTAATAATGAGTTACAGGTATTGAGAACAAAATACAAAAATACAATTATTTGATGATATAACTGTCATAGAACGTATTGCTGTAAACACATTTCTTCTATTATGCATTAACATTATTATTGTTGATTGACTTTCTGATCATTAGGTCACTTCTTTAGACCACAAATATTTCCGAACTCACCTTGAACATACTTTGTCTCTTGGCAAACCTCTACTCATTGAAGATGTTGGGGAAGAACTGGATCCTGTTCTGGACAATGTTTTAGAAAAAAACTTCACAAAATCTGGCTCAACATATAGAGTATAAAAGATCACTATTTATTTATTTATTTTTTTTGCTTTACATACACTGTCCTTACTGTGATACATTTTATTAATTATCATTACAAATTATTTTACCTTGTAAATTGCATTCTTTTCTTTAACATCTGTTTTGATATATATTGTCTACTTCCATTCCTCACAGGTTAAAATAGGAGATAAAGAAGTAGATGTAATGAAAGGATTTACTCTCTATATTACCACAAAATTGGCCAACCCAACCTATAGTCCTGAAATCAGTGCAAAAACTGCAGTTGTGGACTTTACGGTCACAATGAGGGGTCTAGAGGACCAGTTGCTGGGACGGGTTATCCTCAAAGAGAAACAAGTAAGACTATGGGTCAAATCATAATGCATGCTAAACTTTAAATGGCTAAAATTAATGCACATCCTGATAAGCATTTGTCATTTAATTCCTATAAAGTCCCACCGAACCTTTCAACATTTTAGTGTTACACCTTTTACCCAAAATGGATTTGAATCTGCAGAATATATCTAACCTGTCAGGCCCAGAACCATCAATCTCAGCTAAGGCAATTACCAGAGACAAGTTTCTCGCATTACAACCCCATTAAAACCTCCAAATAGTGGCAGGGACTCTTTAAGTCACATTACGAGACAAAGGAGTCAAATTTGAAGTCAGGTGAAGGTGTAGACTTGGTGCACTTTACTACTGTACCTGAATTTCCTTATGCCACCGGAATTTGCAATTCCTGTGGCCCAAGAAGAAGGAGTCTGTATAATAATCAGGGTTCCACAGTTCCTCAGACTTTTACAAATAATTTTAGATCTTCATACTCACAAAGTAAATCTATTAGTGCGTGTCAACCTTCTGTACTCTGACTGAACCCTACCTTTTTTACACACAAATAATTGTGCAAACTGTGCAATAAACAAGGCTAACATAATAGAGTGGGCTATTTTGTCTAAATGCATGACACATTTGTACTCTATTTCTGTTTAAGGAAACACAACATTACTAATGTGGAAATGTTCAAGGGGTATGTGAATATACGCAAAGATAAAAGTTTTTGAAACTAATGAACAACTTGAAAGCCAAATTAATTCATTCAAGAAACCATTTTATATTCTATTAAGGAAATGGAATCAGAACGAGTAAAACTGGTGGTAGAGGTCACATCCAACAAGCGGAAGATGCAGGAGCTGGAGGATAATTTGCTGTATAAACTGACTAGCACACAAGGTTCCCTTGTGGAGGATAAGTCCTTGGTAGATGTACTCAGAGTTACGAAAAGTACGGCCGAGGAGGTATGTAGGTCAAAAGGTCTTTTATACTTTTTATTATTATAGCTTTTAAGGTTTTAAGTTAGTGACAGTGGTTAAGATTGTATACTTATACAGGTAGGTACGTATACACACATACAGTATATATACTACTGGTCAAAAGTTTGGACGCTCCTTTTTCAGTGTTTTTATATCCCAGTCACTGTCATCAGGTCATGGGCAACAGGAAGTATGTTATTTTGACTTGTTTGCAAAATGCACCCAATGGAATTTAATATACTCCTCATAGGGGATTTATATCATCACCACCAAACTGGGTCATTATGATCTCAAGACATTCAGGATGCAAAATTGCAAAGAGATTTTTGATACCCCAAATGGTTCAGCTGTGGCAATGCCTCAACTTATGGAGAAAACTTGCTACTAACTTCTTGAATGACATCATATTGAGTGACATCACATTGAGTGACATCACAGTGTATAGGTCTATTCCAGCATCCGGGGTTCTTGGACGTCTAAACATGCTCAAAAAATGTTGATCATCGTTGCTTTGCAACTATATTTTTCATTATTTTTAACAGTGTACATTAAGACAAAAATTACCCAAACTATGAAATAACGTGTATGCAATTATGTAATAAAACAACACAGAATTTGTTTTATATTTTATATTGTTCAAAGTAGCTACATTTAGCTTTGATGACAACTTGGTACACTTACGCAATTCTCTCATTAGATTCACATGGTAGTTACCTGTAATGGTTTTCAAATCATAGGTTGGTAAAGAACCATTTTATGACACTTCTTGCCTTCTTAATGTGCTTTAGACAATCAGTTGTCTTGTGCAGAGGAAGGATGGGTACAGAGCCAATAACCCTATAAGTGCTACTACAACTACTGTACAAGTCTATTTTATGGCAAGAAACACTTAGTTACTGTAAGTAAAAAGAAAAGACAAATTGTTACTTTAAAGGAATCAGTCCAAAAAATTCTCACAAACTTTTAATGCGTCCCCAAATGCAGTTGTTCAAACCATCAAACCGTTTGATGAAGGGTTTGATGCCCTTGATGAACTGGCTCTCATGAGGGCTATCCCTGGAAAGGAAGACCAAGAACAGTCTATGTTGCAAAGGATACATTTATTAGAGTGACCTGACTCAGAGACCACTAATTTGCATTACCTCAAATTAGAGCCCACAAAAATGCTTCTCGGAGTTCAAGCACCAGGCATATTTCCATAGCCACTGGTCAGAGGAGACTACGTGAGTTAGGTCATCATGGTTGAATTGTGGCAAAGAAACCTTACTTAAGAGGAGACTTGCTTGAGCCCAGAAGCACATGGAATAGGCATTAAATCAGTGGAATACTGTGCTTTGGTCTGATGAGTCCAAATGTGAGAGTTTTGGTTTTAACAACCATGTCTTTATTAGATGTAGAGAGGATGTAAAGATGGTTCCTCAATGTGTGAATGGAAAGGAGGAGGTGTGATTGTGATTGTGATTTTCTCCTTGTGACACTGTTGATGACTCAAAATTTAGAGTCTGGCTATCACAAAACCGTCTGGCTATCACAGCACTTTGCAGCAACATGCCATCCCATCTGGTTTGCATTTCGTGGGACCATCATTTGTTTTCCAACAGGGCAGTGACCCTGATAAAAGCTGTTATCCAAGCAAAATCTGGCTACTTTTTGAAGGATCAAACATATAAAACATATTCTTGGTTATTTAACAAATTTCTGTTGACTACATAACTTATATTTGTTTTGTCATAATTTCAATGTCTTTAGTATTAATATACTCTGTTAATAACAATAAAAATAAAGGAAAACCATCGAATCCTGAATTTATGTGCAGATATCCGAACCCTTCTGTTTACGCTCTTCCGTTAGTTGTTTCGGCACCAGGTACACCCTCGCATCACAAAAACAAATCAGTACACGCTGCTCTTGTTTCGTGCAAATCACAAGTGGGACGTCAATTTTTTGCTTTCACCGCAGTTAGAAATGAACTTATGTAACACATTCACACCTACACAGCAGTGACTGGGGAAACAGTAGCCCTGAATGAAAAGCGCTGATAAGACCAACAGAAGTTTTAGTATATATTTATATACAGTACCTTCTTCATGTGATTTGTGTAGTAGAATACTAATAATCTTGTTAGTACAGTATTATTTGTTACTAGTAATCCAGTACTAGTACCTTATACTGTATTGCCTTGTGTATTTTTTTTTTTTTTTTTACTTTTTCCAAGGTAAGGGAGAAGTTAACAGTGGCAGCAGAAACTGAAGTAAAGATCAATCATGCCCGTGAGGAGTATCGTCCAATAGCTACAAGAGGCAGCATCCTGTATTTTCTCATTGTCGAAATGAGCCTGGTCAATGTCATGTACCAGACCTCACTGAGACAATTCCTCGATATTTTTGACAATTCCTTGGAAAAGTCACCAAAGTCTCAAATTACCCAGAAAAGACTCGATTACATCATGGATTTCTTGACCTATGAGGTGTTCCGTTATACGGTTCGAGGCTTGTATGAAGACCACAAATTCCTCTTCACCCTTCTTTTGGCACTGAAGATAGACCTTCAAGCCCAAAATATTTCTCACAGCGAGTTCCATGCATTCATTAAAGGTACGTTCATAAGTTTAGAATGACAGCTACAACATACAGATACTCAGCAAGTGTTGTCTTATACTGTATGTGCAGTAATTTCTAGATGTGTGATTTCTGTGTGATTGTTAGTACTGATGATAGTGTCATAAATTCTGTCTAATAGGCCAGACATCAGGTGGAACTACGTAGGACTTTGGATTTAGATCTTACACTGAAACAATCATGCTGAATAAAATTTTATAATCCTTGAATAAAAAGAAAAACAAATAACACAATTTACACAAACAAATCTGAGTATTTGAACAACAACTAGGAGCAACATTTAAATATGTAATATTAAATATCAGCACATAATAATACTTATTACAACTCGCATAACGCTCATATTCTAAACCAGCCGATGTTCTTTGCACCTCCCTGACACGCACACACTGAGTTATGACGGACAAGCAGGCATGGCAGTGAGTGTGACCACTCTGACCTAGCTTTTTAAAAAGTGCAGCCCTAATTAGCCTTGCTTGCGGCTAATGCTGAATTATAATTTGCTAGATTACTGCACATTTCATACCTGATACAGGATAAGTGCAAGATCAGAGATTGAAACTTTTTTTTTTCATTTCCTACTCACTGCCAATGTTCATTAACTATCGAGATATAATTGGCCACCGTACCCTCTTGTGTATATATACTGTACAGTATATATAATTCCAATTAATTTTTTTCTCTAAAGCTCCTTCACAACAATGCCTTCTGTTAAACGTTCTATACAAATATAATTATATGAATAATTTCACCTTTCATTAATATTAACAATGAATTCAAGTATTTATAATAAAATAATGTGGAAAATTGTATACCTTTTCTTCTAGGTGGAGCATCTCTTGACTTGAACTCCGTCGAGCCCAAGCCAAAGCGATGGATCCTGGATATGACGTGGTTAAACCTGGTACACCTATCCAGTCTGCATCCCTTTATTAAACTTCTACAACAGGTGGCATGCAATGACAGGGTCTGGAAATCCTGGTTTGAGGAAGCCGCTCCAGAGGATGCAGCACTTCCCGATGGATATGACAGTCTGGATGCCTTTCACAAGCTATTGCTGATCCGAAGCTGGTGCCCTGACCGCACTATTGCACAGGTAACATAAAAAATATGTTTTCCTTTACATTGCCTGAACAAAAAAAATTGGATTTCTTTATTTAAATACCTAAATTGTTATTGATATGGGTGATTGATTGTTTCTCTTATACAGTGGAACCTTGGATTACGAGCATAATTTGTTCCGGAAGTGGGCTTGTGTTCCAAAACACTCGTAAACCAAATCATCATTTTCCCATAAGAAATAATGAAAACTCAAATTATTCGTTCCACAGCCCCAAAAATTTAATATATAAAAATAATTCATACAATCTATAAAATGAAAATAAAACAAATTAATCTGCACTTTACCTTTAAAAAAAGTACAAATAAAACCTGACAGTGGCGCAGGCGCTGTGTGTGTGTGTGTGCGTGCGTGTGTGCGTGCGTGTGTGGAATTAGCCCCTTCCCTCGCCTCGTTTTACACAGTAACACTCCTCCTCCCTCTCCCCACCTCGCTTTTTAAGTTTCACAACAAACATAAGAGGCACTGAAAGAGAAAGGGAGATGTTGATTATGCAAGTAAGAGACGAGCACTAAGACCTAGCAGGGGAGATGATTACACACAATTCCGCAGCGCAAGAGTGACGCGCGGTGATAAAATAAGAGTCGCATTCGTGATACATGATACTCGGCACTCGTAAACTAATACTTGCTCGGTTTCCGATTAAAAATTTATTTAAAATCTTTGCTCGGTTTGCGGAACACTCGTAAACCACGTTACTCGCAATCCGAGGTTCCACTGTACATGTTTTTCATTCTAAATGTGCTGATGCACTGAGTAGCTTCTCATTTCTTAAATAAACGGTGTTGGAAAGGTCAATTTATTGGCCTGTATCAAGCAAAGAAACTACACACGTGGACAAAATTGTTGGTACCCTTCGGTCAATGAAAGAAAAACTCACAATGGTCACATAAATAACTTTAATCTGACAAAAGTAATAATAAAAAAAAATTCTTTGAATGTTAACCAATGAAAGTCAATTTCATTGTTTATGTGATGGTAAAATTGATTGATGTAATTTCAAAGTTTATGTGACCATTGAGTTTTTCTTTCATTGACATTGCTAAAATGACTGGAATTAGTTTAAGAACACATAATTAGAACCTGCAAGGATAGAGATGAATTGTCAGCTTCATGCAAGAACTGTGGGTGAGAAGGAAAATAATAATGAATGACGATGTTTTTAATAGTGACACATTTCCATCTTCACAGTGTGAAAAGAATTCATATGATTGTTTCTAAGGACCAAAAAAAACAATTAGCTACGGAGCTTAAAGACTGAACTTTGGACCAACGGTGAAACGTTATGTGGTCTAATTATTCCAGATTATTTTACTGTTTCTGAGCAATGGGGTTGTCTCATCTGAATTGGAAGCACATGAAGCAAAGCATCCCGCATGCATAGTGGCCACTGCACAGACCTCTGGAGGCAGTGTTATTATCTGGGGTTGCTTCAGTTGCTCAGATGAATAAAATGTCAGCTGAAGACCTGAATGTATTGAATGATCATGTTATCACACTTCAATTTTCACACATGAATTGAGTCCTAACCATAGCCTGATTAAACATTTGTAGATTTTTAAGGTTTAATGGTTTGATCAGAATGGGATCTCGGGGTGAAAATTAACTATGCAATATTCAGTGATTATAGAACTTGTAGTACCACTGAAGCACCACCCCATGGTGCACCACCCTATTTTGCTCTTACTGTGCGTGCGTGCGTGGTTAGATTTTCCAGGACGTTGGCTGGGATGACGCAGAGCTCATGAATGGCCTCCAAGAAGTCCAGACCTCACACCATGTGAAAACCGTGCATTCCATCCCCAGCCGGTTGAGGGAATGTGGAAATTTAAAGATTTGCTTTCATTTTCCTATGTAATAAAGTACACGTACAATTAGATTCAATAAATTTGTACTGTATTAGAAATATGGACTTTATTACCAATTTTTAATGCCTTACTTTTTACCCACCCTGTATATGAAACTCTGGACAGAACCAAATGTTGGAACATTGCATAGGGTTGTTGACACCATACCCTGGCGAATACACACTGCAGTCTAATCTAAAGGCAGTTTAATGTAATGTTAGTGGGTTTGACTTGACTAGAGTCATTTTCATTCATTCTATTTGAGTTAAAAAACAAATTGCCAAATTGGCAAAATGGTTAAGAAGACAAAGATCTAGACCGACATTCTAGCATTTCAGTGAGAAGTTATATAAGGCTTCATTCCTTTTATTCCTTTTATATTAATAATAATACTAGTCATGGAAGTTACATTTTTCATTTTGGTGGGGATACAGCAACTTTATTTTATAAGTCACGTTTAATTACCATAAGAGTAAAACATTTAATCTAATCATTCATAAACTATCTAGTCTAAAATCTTCCCTATATGTATCATGTGGCTACTGCTATAAAAAGCGTCCCCGAAATGAACTGGAACAGCTGATCAGCCACTGAGCTTTAAAATCGCACCCCCTGTGAGACTCTGCCTGTCCACCGCTCTCTTTTACTGTCCTAAGGAAAGCCCCTCACACACTTCACATAGCATGACAACGCTTAGTATAATTAAAGCCATCTGGCTCATAATAGCGTTTCATATTTGGAGCTCTGAGTAATCTTAAAAATATACGTGAATAATTCCTCTATAACTCTGAGCAGAGGTTAACATACCACATTATGACGGTTTGCCAGACACACCTGTTTAGTCTCCATCATTTGCACAGCAGACTATTTTTGGACACTGCTATACCCTTATACAGGGATGTCCAAAGTAAGGCTCGTCACTGTTACTGCAAAAGTACTTAACGTACACACTGTCACGGTTCGGTTTGTGCATTGGTTTTGAAGTCAATGTTTTACGGTAAACTGAAATGGAAATAAAAGAAATAAAATTTATTGTCATTTATTATGAATTTACCTTCCAAATATAAAAAAAAATCAAATAAAAACAGTATCAAATAGCTCATAATTTCCTGAACACGTATCTTTCTTCACTTTTTTGTTACTGTTTTTTGCAGCAAGCACTTGAGAAACGTCTTAAATCAAGTAAAACTTTGTAGAATGATGAATCTAAAGCTAATACTCGTATATACGGTATAAGAAACGCAATCATAATTAACAGTGTCCTGCCACTGATTTGCACCCCATCAATGGTGTGCCCCACCCAAAGGTGTGGAGAGTTTCCCCTGTCAGCCTCATCCTGGTGCTCACTCTCACCTGCTGACTCACCGGGCATCACCCTATGCACAGCCTCCCTAAAAAACAAACAAAAAAAAACCTCCAAGACAGACTCACACCAGAGTAAGTGTTGTCTTCACCTCATCTTCCCCTCTGTGATTTCCCCAAAATTCCCTCGGCCTGCGCCTCCCTGCGATAAGGATCTCAGCTGACCCGTGTACTAGTCCCACAAGGTGAGGCAACACTAATCTATCTAATCCTCTATCATGGGCATCTGATGTGTCAGACTCTGGCATTGCAGGATATGAGAGGATTTCCATTTTGAGGGGCAAAAACAGTCATCATACAGAGCTGTCCCAGCTGTGTCCTGGGGCCAGCGTTGAGGGAACTGGTGTGTGCCGAACACCAGGAAAAAAAAAAAATCCCTCGTATAACACCCTTTCTGTTTTCCCACTGTATCCATGATGGAGGTGAAGTGCATCATGCATCAATGCTTTGGAGGGAGTGTTGTGATCTGGGGTTGCTTTAGTTGGTCAGGTCTAGGCTCAGAAACTTCATGTGACAAATTACATGAAGTCATTTGATGACCTGAAGGTACTGAATTTCCAGGTTATTAATCAGATGAATTTTTCTTTCCTGATGCCACAAGCATTTTCAAGGACTCAGATTGTGAAGGAATGTTTTCCCACATGATGTAATCAAAGCTGAAAGTGATTGAATGAAATCTTAGAGTGTGTGACTTTTTTTTTTGGCCAGGCAGTATAAATATCACTGTAAAATGATGTTTGTAAAAATCCTGACACAGACCTATACACTTTTGGCAGGCACGAAGATATGTCACAGAATCAATCGGACACAAATACGCAGAGGGTGTGATACTGGACATGGATGCGATGTATACAGAGAATGACAAGAGGACACCAATCGTCTGCCTTCTCTCGATGGGTTCAGACCCCACTGAGAATATACAGAGGCTGGCAAAAACAAAGGTATGTCACCATTGAAGCCGATCAGAAATTGCACGCATTTTGAAACTGTAATCAAATGCAGATAAAACCGTAATATTTTTTCATGAAGGCCTGTTCGGCTATCTGTTGTGGCTGTGCCACAATTAACAGTATGTTTGCACGGATGAAACATGATTGAAGACTATGTTGCTTTGATAACAGCCTTCATCTCGTCTGTACTGAGGTGTTTTTCATCTTCACCTGTTAGTGGCACTGTGGTCAAGTGCTAAGTTCTGCTGGACTTAACTATACTTAACTTTTTTTTTTTAGGGTGTCCTCTGTCAAGCTATTTCCATGGGACAAGGACAGGAAGTTCATGCACGAAGGCTGCTGACCCAAAGCATGTCCGAAGGTGGTTGGTTACTGCTGCAGAATTGCCATCTTGGTCTGGACTTTCTGGATGAACTTTTAGAGTCCCTCACTGCTACAGAGGCTGTCCATGACAATTTCAAAGTTTGGGTTACTACAGACGTACACCCAAAATTTCCCATCAATTTCCTTCAGTCATCAATCAAATTCACTAATGAGCCTCCACAAGGTATGTCATGTTTCGGGATTTTCTAATAGATTTAAATGTAATGAAGGGCAGGGGTAGCTCTGTGGGGAAGATATTGGACTACTCATTGGAATACTGATCAAAAGGTCTCGGGTTCAAACCTCATCACCACCCAGCTGCCACCGTTGGGCCCTCGAGCAAGGCCCATAAACCCTCAAATACCTACAGTAGATGTATAATAAAAACATAAGTTGTTCTGGATAAGAGCACCTGTCAAATGCCCTATGTGTAATTTGAGATTTGCACACATGGAATAGAGTATCACCCCTTACAGACAATTCGAATGTAATAGATTTAAGCTCACCAACACCAACACTCCCTCAGACAAGGAGCAGTGTTCTATCCAGCAGAATTGTCTGATAATTTAATGTAACCACAATATGTCACTATGCTTTTTTAGGTATTATAAACTATTGAGTGTCATTCAAGGCCAATAATAAATACAAATATACGACACTATTAAGTTTCATCTATCCTGCATGACTTTTTTTAAACAGAGTTATGTCTGACTTTGCATCCTCTCTTCTTTCTCCCAAGTTCATGTCACTGCAGGAATCCACTGTTCACTTGTGCTGTATGGCGCCATACTGTACCTCTTTAACACCAAGAGTGATGATAATGTCATTTATTAATAAATTGTACAATGTTATATTGTCATATTGAACATAATCCTACAGGCCTATACTACACTGCTGGCAGTGGTGCGCTAAAATAGCAGTGTAAATCCCTTTTGCACAGACTTGCCAGAGTCTATCAATCCCTGGGAATCAGGCAGTGCACCAGATCCAGCCTGAGAGGTGGACAGCATTTTCAAGCTTTAACCGAATAGCAGACCAAATAGCCCCTGGGGGCTTCGGGCTTGAAATTTGGAAATTGTGGACACCATATTGCATATTACATAGAATGCTTTTTGCAAAGCTGTATAAGAAGCTGCATGGTACCTGGAGTGTGAGAGTGTGACATAACAAATGATTTTCCACGTTCAGGTTGTTTAATGAACTTCGGTTTGATTTCCTTCTCTTCAACTTTGCAATGCAATATTTTATGAGAAGATTGTTAATAAATATACAGGTCAAGACAATAGCTGATTTTTAATGAGGTTATATCATCTGCATATTTGGTGGTGCTTTGAATTCATGGGGCATTTTCTAACTTGTGTAAAAGAGGACTGATTGTGACCATATACAGGGTGGGCCATTTATATGGATACACCTTAATAAAATGGGAATGGTTGGTGATATTAAGGTCTCCCGGTCTGACCCCCTTAGACTTTTATCTTTGGGGTCATCTGAAGGCAATTGTCTATGGTGTGAAGATATGAGATGTGCAGCACCTGAAACTATGGATACTGGAAGCCCGTGCTGGCATTTCTCCTGCGCTGTTGCTATCAGTGGGTGAAGAGTGGGAGAAGAGGGTTGCATTGACAATCCATCACAATGGGCAGCACATTGAACACATTTTATAAGTGGTCAGAAACTTGTAAATAACTCATGAAAGAATAAAGTTACGTTAAAACCAAGCACACCATTGTTTTTCTTGTGAAATTCCCAATAAGTTTGATGTGTCACATGACCCTCGTCCTATTGAAAAAACAAAAGTTGGATCCAAGATGGCCGACTTCAAAATGGCCATCATGGTCACCACCCATCTTGAAAAGTTTGCCCCCTCACATATACTAATGTGCCACAAACAGGACGTTAATATCACCAACCATTCCCATTTTATTAAGGTGTATCCATATAAATGGCCCACCCTGTACACTTAAAAGTGCTACACTTACAGTAATTGGGCACACCTCCGTGTGTATTAAATGTATCAGTTAAATAAGGATTGACATTCATTTCTGGTCTATAATGCTCCATATGTATTCGCATTATATAAAATCAAAGGCCTATCACCAGATTAGCGGATTATCGCCAGATCTGGCTATATGTTAACGTGCACTGCATTGTAATGTGTGTTGTGTTTAAAGCGGGGGCCTGAGAGGGGACCAGTCGCAGAGATCAGGGTAGTTCAGGGTAGTGTCACTGACCAGCCAAACATTTACAATGGCTGCACCTGTACATGCATACATCCTTACTTTGTTAGAACCAATATGCCATTTTATAAAATTAACATTTTCTTTAAGGTTTTACCTGTCTTTAATTATTTTGTCATGAAGGCGTGAAGGCTGGTTTAAGGAGGACCTACAGCAGCATTACTCAGGAACAGCTAGAGATAACCAACATGCCACAGTGGAAACCCTTACTCTATGCCGTAGCCTTTCTGCACACCACTGTACAGGTCAGACTCTTTCAAATGATGAGTTACCAAACTGCCACAGCATCAGTTCATCAAGTTCATTCAGCATCCACTTTATTAGTAATTCATTGCACACTTTGCTTTTGAAAATGGTGAAAAGACATTAAATTGTACATTCTTTAAAAAAAAAAGTGTTTAAAATTTTTGTAATGCCTGTATATACATTTTTCTTTATGCCTAAAAGGAGAGGCGTAAGTTTGGTCCACTTGGCTGGAATATCCCCTATGAGTTCAACCAGGCAGATTTCACGTCAAGTGTGCAGTTTGTGCAAAACCACTTGGATGTGGTGGATGCGAAGCTTGGTGTAAACTGGAACTGTCTGCGCTACATGCTTGGAGAAGTATGTAGTATGTTTTGTTTTTATTCATGCATACATGTATATACTGTATATAGTGTATAAACATTTGTACTATCTAATGTTATTATTGTAGCTGCCTACCAACGTACAAGTACTGCATATGAGTTATTGTTAATTTTCCCATTTCAATTTGGAACATGTTGTTCTCTTGAAAAAATATCAGTAAAGCAACACCCCAAAGAGATAGCGAAAGGCTCGACCAATTCAACTATTTCTTATCTTTTCAACAATGAAGGAAAGAAAGAAGGAAGGAAAGAAGAAAGGAAGGAGGGGAAAAGAACAAAAAAAAAGAAAAGGATCCTGAAACATAAAGAAATATTCAAAAGGGAAACTGCAGAAAGCTTTTAAAACTATTTCTGTGTAGCCATGTTAGATGATTTTTTTATTTATTTCATTAATCTATTAACTTCTTTAGGTTCAGTATGGAGGACGGGTCACTGATGATATGGACAAACGACTTCTTAACACTTTTACGCGTATTTGGTTCAGTGAAAGCACTTTCGGGGAGAAGTTTTGTTTCTATAAAGGCTATACTATACCAAAGGTTAAGATGCTGCAGGAATATCATGCCCATATTGATACCCTGCCCCTGGTCGACACACCGGAGGTAGGAAACAGTCATATTTAAGATTTTGTCAGCAATTTGAAAATGTGTGTTAATAAAGATTATTTAATATTACTTAATATTAATATTTAATACAATTATTAAATATTTTCTTTTTGTATTTATTAGGTTTTCGGCCTCCATTCAAACGCCGAAATCACCTGCCAGACAAACATGGCCACTGAAATTCTCACCACCATTATCAGCATTCAGCCTAAGGACAGCAGCGGCGGGGGAGATGAGACGCGGGAGAGCACGGTTCTGCGACTCGCCAGTGAAATGCTAGAGAAGCTTCCTGCTGACTATGTCCCCTATGAGGTGTGTCTCACACTGTACATATGTACTGCTTATGGCTCATTGCTACCTTTGTATATACAGTATACCACCATGTACTGTATATGAAAATAAATATATGAAAATAACATATTCTGCCAGGGCTGGATTGGTAATCTGACATACTTGGCATTTTCATGGTGGGCTGACGCACGTTGGGGCTGATAGATTATTTTAATTAATTTATTAATTCATTTAGCCAAACAAGGACTGACCCATCATGCAGGAACAGCAGCCTATTGGTTTGTCTCTTATACTGACAGCGTACAGGCGTTAGGCGGAGCAATGGACGACAGTGCATCACAAAAAACAGAATATCATGGAAAAGTTTTTTTTTTTTTTCCTTCCCTAATTCAACTAAGTGAAACTCTCATATAAAGTGGTCTCTTATGAAGTGACTTTTTGTCACAATACGTATAACACAAATTAAAAAGTGTTTTATTGGGATTTTATGTGATAGAGCACTAATCAGTGGGGGTCAGTGTATAAATAGAGTAACATGGGTGCAATAGGTGATTTTCATTTCGGTGGAATGTGTTTTTATTTAAATGTTTGTTTTGCAAACATAAAAGGTGATTTATAACAATGTTTATACATTATAACAGTGGGTTTCAAAATTAAGATTTGCCTTTAGTGCGTCTCTCCCTGTAATGTCTTACTAATGTAGGGGAGATCTGTAGCTGGTGATTTGATCCACTCCGCCCTGCAGGACACTTTACACTCACTCGAGAGTAGATTTATGCATGCGGATTTGAATCGATAAGATAAATAATTTGATGTATACTACCACCATCTAGTGAAAATAAAACTTCATTACAAGTTAATAATAATAATAATAATTAAAAAAGCTATTTGTTTAATAATCTTGAAAATGTATTTTGCTTGGCCACAGTTTCTGCATGAAGGATTTTTTTTTTTAAACCCCATGGAATAGCAAATGGAGAAGATAGCTTTATTCAGACGAATAAAAATGTAACGTTTGCTGATTTCTGAATGATTTACAATTGGATTGGCCATGTCAGCATTTCCCCCGTCATTCTATGAGAAAATTACTGCCTTTATTGCAGTTTTTCACTGTTCTTCGCTGTGGTGATAATTAAATCCCATCAAGATAAAAAAAAGTCTTTGACTGCTGCGACTTGCCATATTGACATTTACATATTAGAGTTTAATGAATATAGGCAGAAATCCCGCGCCCATTTGGGTACTGGTATTGGTAGTGTGTGTCAGTGGTGGAAGGAGTATTCAATTGATTTACTTAAGTAAGGTAAAGTGCAACCACTTAAGTACTTGCTTGTTAAACTTTTTTTTTTAAACTACTTTAAAAAAAGTAAAAGTACTCAATAATAATGCATTAGTTGTGTCTACTGTGTGTGTATTACGTTGCGCACAAAAGTCATACAAGTGCTCTCATTTTAGATAATAACGATGCAAATTACAGTGCTGCCATCACTAATGAAACTGTCATATGACATAGTGAACAGATCATGGTCCTTCCTCACTGTGTCAGGACACACTTGGACTTGCAATTGTGTGAAAAGCCATTACTGTACATAAAATAACACAGATTGTCTTCGGTTTTTTATTATTACTTTATTTATTTATGAATGTATTTATTTTACACTCATGCTTTACTTGTTACATTCAGTGAAAAAATGTGGCATGTAAGTAATAATGTTACTGTACGTCTATTTGTCTTCATTTGTCTGTTTGATCATTTTAGCAGTACGCCTCACTGGCTATTTAAAACCGATTACAGCAAGAGCAACAAACTAGATTTGGTTAATCCTGTACACACACACACACACATAGAGTTAGGTAGAGTTAGTTACCACTGAATTATCTACATCATGAATGTACATGTATATTTTTACATGAATACTGCTCTGCCTAAACCTAATCCTAACCCGCCCTGAACACCAACGTGCAGAAATCCAAGGATTAGTTTTCAGGAAGTAAATGACCTATATCTGTTTTTATATTTTCACATGCAGGTGAGGAGACATTTGCAGAAAATGGGACTGTTCCAACCGATGACCATATTTTTGCGTCAGGAGATTGACAGAATGCAGCACATCATAGGCTGTGTGCGTAGCACTCTCACCGACCTTAAGTATGCTATTGATGGTGAGTTTCAATCAAATAATAAAAAAAAATTCATTATGGTTTTATACTTATGTTTTGAGCGCCTATTTGCTTTCTGTGAATAAAAGGCACAATAGTCATGTCTGAAGATCTTCAAGATGCTCTAGACAGCATGTATGACGCTCGTGTCCCAAAGCTGTGGCAGAGGATTTCATGGGAATCAGCCACGCTTGGTTTCTGGTTTACTGAGCTTCTTGAACGAAACCAGCAATTTCATAGCTGGACATTTGGAAGCCGCCCGCATCAGTTTTGGCTGACAGGATTTTTCAATCCCCAGGTATAGGTCAATGAATGATTTTTTTTCGATCTTCCATTGGGACATACAGTATAACTACAGCTTTGCTATAATGAATGGATTTAATTGAAGCTTATTAAAAATTAGCGACGATTATTCAGATCATGATAACTGAAAACTGAATTTAGTATAGAAAGCGAATTTCACAAACTACAGGGTGTAGTCCTTCCCTTATTATGTACAATCATATCTTAAAATCTGTACCTGATGGAAACACTTACTGGAGTAAAACTTTGTGTTAAGCTAAAATTTGAAATAAACTATGCTTTGTGTAACATAAGCTCACCTTGTATAATAAGATTTGATTCTTTTCCTTAGAGTAGAATACAGTACATTTCATATTGCATGTATCGTTGTTTCAATTTATTGTACAACTGAGTGATTCAGATCCTTTATGTTATATAAGGGCTTCTTAACTGCTATGCGGCAAGAGACGACCCGTGCAAACCTGGCTAAAGGTTGGGCCCTGGACACTGTTGTGCTGCTCAATAACGTAACAAGGCTGATGAGGGAGGATGTGACGGGACCACCTCCAGGAGACACAGGAGGGGTCTATATATATGGCCTCTTTCTGGATGGTGCAGGGTGGGACAAACGGAACTGCAGGCTGGCAGAATCATCTCCTAAGGTATGCTTTAGAAAATATAGTGCGGACACAGCAGCACTTGAAAGTGAGGAACCAAATGTATGTATGTATGTATGTATGTATGTATGGCAGCTGTCTAACTTCTGCTGAAATGGAATCACATTATTCCAGTAGGGATGTGTTAAATAGTGATCGTTTTCTGTATTTGTAAAAGAATTGAATTTCCTGAATGAGACTTTCTATTTTTTTCATTGGGTGGCAGGTTCTCTTTACCCCTATGCCAGTGGTGCATGTCTACGCCGTCAGCAACGTCAACATGGCGGAAGTCAAGCGACCTCAGGGCACCGGCTTGTACACCTGTCCAGTGTATAGGAAGCCCAAGCGCACCGACCTCAACTTCATATTCAATGTGTTTCTCCTGAGCATACAGAACCCAGACCACTGGACACTAAGGGGAGTGGCCTTACTTTGTGACTGCAAATAATCTGATGATGAAGGGTTTTCTTTCTTCCTTTTTTTTCATTTTGGGCAGAAACACTTGAATGTTTTCTGCAATTTACTTGTTTTTAATCAGTTTAATGGTAGGTTTTTGTTTTGTAGAAAAGCTTGAACATTCACAACGTGTTCTGAAGTAAAATCCACTAAAGGTTGTTTCGTGTTTCTATTTGCTATTGACCAATTTTTTTTTTTATTTTTTTTTTAATCAGCTTTTAAAATTTAAGTCTATTTTAA
>QMIH01000592.1:215954-235008 GCA_003987875.1 Clarias batrachus | reverse complement strand
TTATAATAATAAATATATAATATATTTATAATATTTATAAGAGTTCTTAGAAACCACTGGATTGAGTTGATTTGGTTTATTTCTAAGTGAGATTGTCAAGGTTAATAAAAGATCAGTACAATGATTACACATTACACATAAATACCACATACATAATGCTGCATGCAAAATCTTAAATAACATCTTATAATCTAATATTTGAACACTAGAGTGTCTTCGGAATAATCCTACTCTAATTTGTTCTGATTTTTTTTTTTCCTGCTTAATCATTAAACATCCTTTATTAATCCAAGTGAGAGAGTGTAAAAATAGCTAAAAACTATATTTATGTCAAGTGACTTCCCATATTCATTCCTTCAAGGTTACCAACCAGCCATAATATTTTGGCACAAGGCCTGCTAGATCTGTGCGACTGGCCCGAGGTGGTTTTGACCACCAGGTGCTAGACTTGTGTCCATCAACAGCCTTCTGATCAGGAACTGTAAATTTCTTAAACATGACTCAAACCTCCAAATATTCCTCTGATTCCACCGACTAGGCCGTGTTTCATTACGAAAGCTCCTTCATGTCGTACATTGGCACTTCTGGCTCAGCACCTTTGCCTGCTTCTGCTCCTTCCTTCTTTGGTGTGGGCTCTGTGTAAGCTACATGTGGAGTGGGTTTGCGCCCCTTGGGTGGTGGAACGGGCGCCACAACCTCTGTCGAACCCTCAGCCCCTTCCTGACCCTCAGCCACAGTCCTCTCCTTTTTCAGGTTCAACTTTGCTGGGACGTTCTTGGTGATGGTTTCCTTCAGGCGTTCACCTGACTGGCGAATCTTCTCACGGCGCTCGGCTGGAACGATGCGCTCGCCCAGCTTGTTAACCTTGGTTCCCAGATTCTCCTTGGTCTTGGTCATGTTCTCACGGGAAAAGGTGTTCTTCAGACTCTCGATGCGCTTCAGGCCAGTCTTCTTCAACTTGGCCGCTGTGGAGTCAGCTTCTTCAACAACCATGTATTCCTCATCTGAGTCAGGATATAAGATCTCGGGTTCAGCTGGGTCCACAGATTCCCCACCGCCTTCTGCTCCTTTTGGGGTGTCCTTTTTGCCTGCTACAGCTGGGACCTCAGAATCACCCTGGGGAAAGTTAGCGTATTTATTTTAGTGCAACTTAATTATCACCTTATTCAACTATAGAATGTGTCCAATACATGTCGTTTTGTTCTTTTTATGCTTGCATGATTTTCAAACATCTGTCCTCTTCTCCCATTAATCAAAAGTGTTTAAATATTAAAAATTTGAAAATGTTATCTTGTAGATTATGCTTGATATTAGACTAGCGCAGCGCTGATCAGTAATTACAGATGGGTTCGGTGCGGCAACCTAGAATGACTCACAGCTTATAGCACTATATTAGGACATGTGTCTTCACAGACTAACCTCTCAGAATAACCCTGTACAAGTATGTCAGCTGTTGCCTGCATGTAGCACTGTCTAAGACCACAGATTATATAAAAAAGCTAAAAAAAAAAAATTACAAAACAACGATTGCTCATTTTATCCTACTCTGAGCTTTGCGAAAATGTCAGCTAAAAATTTCCCTAAGATACGCACAATAAAAGAAGATGTATAAGACTGGCAGGTGTTACTAATGTAAATGTTGTTTATAATGGGTACTATTATTAATGATGCATGAATAAATATATTTTTTTGTTGTTGCTTGCTTACTAATATTAAGCCTAACGTAAGCCATGTATTTATACAGTGAAACCTAATTTCATGTTTTTATATTTATTTTATAAAATAATAATTAATAATAATATAATAATTTTCATATAATTCACAATACTATTATGAAAAAATATATATATATTTATGTGACGTGTGGTATGACTATGATGTAACCGAATTTAGAAATATCAAAATTAGTGTGCGTATTTTGACAGGAAGAATGAAATCCTTTTTAATAATTAAATAATACTTAAACAGTAATCTTTATTACAACACTAACATTGTAAATCTGTTTTAGTTACCAGGTTGAGGAATATAATCCTGAACCTTACATGTTACCTTCAGAAATGTACTATATATTCCATTAATTTCATGGAATATTCCTAGAATATGAATGACATCAGACTATTACGTCCTTCACTTCAAGAGGAAAACTTGCTGTTAAATATTGCAGCTACTAAAATACTGCCAGTATTGGTGGTCTATGAATTGGTGGTCTATCAGTATATCATTAATAATGATTCATGACAGTAATTAAGTAGTATGTACTTATTATTAAGTTAATTTTATTAAATATAATTATTTAATAAATATTTTAAATATCATTATTAGAACATAGGTTAAGTTTTTGGTAATATTTGTAATAGTTTAATATTTAAACAACTAAAGGCTGATGAATTAAATTAATTTAAGGAAGAGAATAAGCACTAACTAGTAAATACAATAAGAATTGATATCAGGTAAAATAGTACGTTCTTCCTTTCTTTCTTTCTTTTTTGGTTATTTTCCATGATGTTACTCTACGTAATGTTCTTTCCCAGTTGCAACATGCTATTTTTTACCGTATAATTCAGAGATGGCCATTAGTCAGACTTACTTACCTGGTATATTACCACACGGAACTTGTTTTTTTGGAGCAGCTCGCTCTGCGTCTCCTCTACCTTCTTGACACGTATATTTTGCTTTTCCACACGGACCCGGACATCCTTAATGTGGCAGCTGACTTTTCGGGTTTTCTCCAATAGCTTTTCCACCGTACCACTGGTACTGGTGTGCTCCTTGGTCAACTTTACTACATCTTCCTGGATGGTCTTTACAGTGTTCTCCAACTCCAGCTGCCTCTCTTCCATACGCTGCTGGCATGCCTGTACATTGTCAATGAGCCCAGCCACACGTTCCAGTAGGGTAAGGATATTCAAGGCATTGGGCTCATCTATAGCAGCCCCAAGTCCCAGTTTTTCTGCCATGCCTACTGTAGCTTTACCGAGCCTGAGCTCCTACCTTGAAGAGTATAGACCAGGATTAAAGGTCCTCAGGTAGAAACGTTGCCGCTAGCCTCAAGGTTAGTGTAAGGCAGTGTTTCATTTGCTTTAGAAAACCTAGGTGACACACTAGGGTGAGACACACTCCTCCAACGACAGTTTAACTGGACTATTGGAAAGAAAACTGGGAAAGCTCCACCCCACAGAGCTCCAAGGGGCTCAAAGGGCAGAGAACAGACCACGCTAAGCCAAAGAGAGACAGACCGCAAGTGGGAAAGACCCAGAAGAGCCAGGCAGGGAGGGTACCAAGCCAGTGGCACAAGTATTCAGTTATATTTATATCTGGTAAGGTGACACCCTGACATTTAAAGACGAGCAAGAGAGACCGGGGCATGTTGTCACTCTTTTCACTTTTTCTGGGGCCCGATATATTACAATAAAATAAATGTCACACAAAATGAATGACCAATGTCTCAGGCTTTTCCTTAACCGTTTTTTTTTTTTTTTTAAATTGGTATTAAAATCAAAGAATGAATGAATCAAAGAACCGGTGAAGCCAGATCTGAAAGTAAGGGGTGGCTCTAAATGTGGGGGAGGTGGATTGCCTCACACAAGGTGCTGTATGCTCAGCAAGTATATATTGTTAGATTAATAATATAATGTGTATGACATACACTGTATGGCCCAAAGTTTGAGGACACCTGAACTCTAATATCGTATGTGCTCATATAATGAATTAATTTGCATGCTATGTAAAAAGTCGATTTGCAAAATAAGAAATATGCTTGCAAAATGAAAAACTACGGAGCAACGTGCGGATTGCCTGCTTCATGTCTGAATGTCACGGCCTCCCAGGTGCTCCTTTGTCTCGAACATGTGGAGCTGGCTTGGAGCGAGGTCAGGTCTGTACTGGGGATTTGACAAAAACTCCCAGCCACATTAACGTGCAAGTGATATTTGTGAATGATTGTGTGTACAGTTCCCACAGACATTCGCCTCTTCTGCAAGTTGTCCATTAATATTCAAACATCAGTTGTTCCACTGCTCATGTGTTTTCTGGGACGATGAAAGGTTTTGCCAGGTGGGCTTAAATCAATGGAACATTTAAGAAGAGGTTGATTAAACCCAGGAAACCCTTAGAGGGCTCTCCACTCCACATGCACCCCCTCTATGCCTGAATAGCCAGTGGACATACAGTATGGGGACCAAAGTGATGTCTTGCCTTTTCATCCTTTTGCTTTATCAGCAGAATATTGATTGCATCTCTTTCCTGAGCATTGATTTTCAGAGCTTGCTTTGAGCTACTCGAAGAACTTCACCTGAGTGATCATCTTTTGTGTCTTTCAAGGTCTGATGTATCGTCACTGGAATGATGGCGCTTCCAGTCAAGGCTTAGGCTGTGTTTCTAAACAATGGCTGTCAGGCATCTTAGGACCTTGGGTAAGACTTACAGTATATTGCGGGATGAGAGGATGTGTTTGAGGTTTGCTGGTTTTCGTCCATACAGTATGTGCCCCATATTGGTGGTATGTATCGCCCTGGCTTTAGTCATTGACATTCTACAACTCATTTTTAGGTTTTTTCCATTAACTAATCGTTCCATTGACATGGTGAAGACCAATACGGAGATGGTGCATCTATTCAATATGGCTCTTTAAAAGGTGGATTATTATCATAAAAAAAAGCAGTTCTGGAACATGATTCTTGCTGGAGGTCAACAAATCACAGAAGATAGCTATTAACCTTTTGTGCCTTCAGTGTTTTCTTGAACAGTTTCTATTGAACGTCTTATATAATTATACAAAAGAAAAGACCAAAAAGATTGAGCAAAGTAATCAGTGCTTACTGTGAAACTTAATCTCATTGCAGCCAAGTGAAGATATTCCTGCCCAAGGGAAGGAATAGTGACCCTGTCCAAATGGCTAAAAATACATCACCAACTGCAGCCTATTATTAACCTTATGAGGACCTATTCTAAATCTTTATTTTTACGCAGTCCAGGAGGACCTATTTTACAACTTTTATTTTTACACAGTGCGTGTGTCAGACAACAACTGGTTCCTGGTCGACTGGAAGTGAAGCAGGTGCAGATTTGTTCCCCTCACCACATCAGATGTTCCCCTATCAGGATTCACTAATAAGGTTATTTTTAGAGGTATTACATAATAAGAATAAAATTATAAACTATCAAATAATATCGGCATAAACAAGTAGAATACAAACAAACTGGGTAAATACATCAGTCACAATGCAAACATCCCTTTCCACCACTTCCCAAAGGATTCAGACCTGGTGACTATGGAGACCATTTCAGTACAGTGACCTCATTGTCATGTTCAAGAAACCAGTTTGAGATGATTGTAGCTTTGTGACATGGCGCGTTATCCTCCTGGACACTGTGGGCATAAAGGGATGGACATGGCCAGCAGCGACACTCCACAGGTAGGCTGTGGCATTTAAACAATACTCAGTTTCTGCTGAGTGGTCCAAAAGAATTCCCCAACAGTATAACACCACCAGCAGCCACGAGTTGCTGAGACAAGATGGATCCATGCAGTTTACACTAAATTCTGACCCGAACATCCGAATGCCACAGTGGAAATCGATACTCATGAGATCAGGCAAAGTTTTCCAATCTTTTCTTGAGTCCATGCAAACTGTAGCCTCAGTAGGCCATGTGCTTCTAAACTCGATGCATTGTGTGTTCAGAGATGCTCTTCAGCATAGCTCAGTTGTAACAAGAATTTATTTGAGCTGGGCCTCCGAGTGGCGCAGTGGTTAAAGCGCTCGCCCTATCATCAGGAGATCGCCAGTTCAAATCCCGGGTGGTGCTGTAACCTCTCGCAGCCGGAGGTCTAGAGAGAGCTGATTGGCCGAGCTCTCTCAGAGGGGAGGGATGAGAGGTACTTAGCGCTCCCACATTAATCACGGCTCTACAGCCATTCAGGGGCGTCTGTGAGCTCGCGCAACGGAGGGAGCGGATAGCGCTGTCCTCCGAGTGTGTTACGCCGCCTCCAACGGTGCGCGAGCGAGCAGTTCGAAAAGATGCGGTAGGCTGGCGTCACGTGGTTCGGAGGAAACACATGATAGACTTCGGCCCTCCCGGCTGAGTGGTAGTAGTAGCCTTAATGTGGGAGCGCCCCCTAGTGACATTGGACACGACTAAATTAGGGAGAAAATCGGGGAAAAATCCAACAAAAAAAAAAAAAAGAATTTATTTGAGTAACTGCTGAGTTTCTCAGCTCATACCAGTCTGGACGTTCTCATCTGACCACTGGCATCAAAAAAAAGTTTTTTGTTGTTGCCCAGAATATTGCCCCTAACTGCATGTTTTCTCTTTTTCGGACCATTCTCTGTAAAACCTAGAGATGGTTGTGTGTGAAAATCCCAGCAGATCAGCAGTTTGGGGACGTCTCAAGATGTGTGCTTGTATCTGGAACCATGATATAAACCGCAGAGCTCTTAAGTTCTGTAATTTGTGAAGAATAAAACATGTTTGTCTAGCACTGCGATCTTGGGAATGTTAAGGTCTTGAACTCTTTGTTATAGAGACCGTTCTTGAAGCATTTTTTGCGATGTGCCAGTCTGTATTATCCTGCTGGAAGAGGCTACCGTCAGGGAATACCTTCTCTATAAAGGGGCGTATTTGGTCAGCAATGTTCATGTAGGTGATACATGACAGATGATGAAAGACCCAAGGTTCCCCAGCAGAACATTGCCCAGAGCATCACACGGCCTTTGCTGGTTTGTCGTCTTCCTAAGTGCATCCTGGTGTCATCTCTTTCCCAGGTAAGCAACGTTCCTTCCAAGCAAGTTGTTCCATTGCTCCATGATCCAGTTCTGTTGCTCACCTGCCCATTGTAGGTACGTTAGGCAGTCGACACAGGTCAGAACTGACAGACTCTCTGGTCTGTGGCTACACAGCCTCATACACAACAGTGTGTGATAGTTTCTATCGGAATTAGCATTAAGTTTTTCAGCAATTTGAGCTACAGTAGCTCTTCTATTGGATCGAACTTACACAGGCCAGCCGTCACTCTCTTCCCTTTTTCGTCCTGACCACTGCAGACTGGGAACATCCACAAGAGCTGCAGTCTAACCCAGTTCTCTGTACGCTATCCCATCCACTTCCAGATGCATTTGTAACAAGGTAGATCAATGTTGTAGCTGAGTGGTGTTACCTTGATATAAATATTATTATTTGACACCATAATAATAGTAATAATAATAATGATGATAATAATAATAATAATTTTAATAATAATAATAATAATAATAATAATAATAATAATAATAATATATTCTTTGCTCATAATTTTTTTACAATTATATTACTTTAATATTTAATAACTTTATATTTACTGAATATGTTACCCTTATTGAAACAGTTGGTTATTTTGATGTATTTTATAAGGGACATTTTAAATTGGTAAGGGGATTAACCCCATGCAGTTTAGTTCACAGTGACACTTTATGCCGAGTATAAAAATGAATAAAATGGGTTTTATTTTAGGTCTGTGAATATCCGGAGTGAGGATACTATTTTATTATTACTATGCTGAAAAAGTGACTCATTTAACGGGAAAAAAAAAAACGTTTTGCCGTTACATTTAAACTGTCAATCAATTGAACTGAGTCGAGACAAGTTTAATCTCATAAATATAAAATGCTCACTTCAGATGATTGACTGTAACACTGCAATTGGTTTGATCTCAAGGTTGGTGTTTTTTTTTTGTTTTTTTTCCTCTAAGAGATTTACATGCATATGTGGTTTTCTCGTTTTCTCCCACTCTCCAGAAACATGCAGGTAGTTGGACGGGTCATGCTGGCCATCTAATGATATGTTGTTTCTGACCCCTGACCCCTCATATAGATGGGACATATTGGAGGCTTTGTCACAGGCTTTCCCCACACAGCCCACTCACTCAAACTCAAGATCATACCTACAGTAGGACCCTGCTGTGCGCTGGCAGTACTACTTGCTGTTCTTCCCACTAGTTAGCACGATCAGCTTGCACCTCCAGGGTTGAATATAATATGATCATCTTGTGGTAGAAGAAAATAGTTTGAATCAATGGAATTCACAGATCTTTTAAACTTGAAATTAAAAATTGCTACATTTCTAGAATCTTTTTGTGTGTGTGTGTGTGTGTGTGTGTGTGTGTGTGTGTGTGTGGTTATTGGTCAAGCATTTGAAATGTCAAGTTATAATAATAATAATAATAATAATAATAGTTAATTATAATGTATTTTGAAATATCTGAATAATTGATAACATCTCCATAAATTGTTTTAATCATTTTTTGTTTACCTTGTATACTCAGATTTATCTGTTCTTTTGTTATTGATTTCTTTAATCTGATCTACTTATAGTGACTGAAGTGAAGTTGCTACACGTGTGTAGAGCTTACAGATACGAGTCCTGTCCGCTCTCAGTGTTATCGCCCCAAAGTGTCTCTAAAAGCCCAGTGATTATCCCTGCTGTTAGGAAAAGGTGCTGTTTAACTGTTTATCAGAACTACAGAAGGTTACAGCCTCCCTTATATAACACAAAATACCTCATGCTCTTTAGGAGAAAATACAATAAAATAAAAAATAGACCATTGTCTAGTGTAATAGCAAAGAACCACACCGTTTGTGTTTGATGAAAAAAAAAAAAAAGAAATCGATTGCGATTAGTGTTTTCCCTTTTTTATTTGCACACATGTCACACGCCAATCCGTCACAGCGCACACACATACACACACTCATTCACACACCATGGGCAATTTGCGAATGACAATTAGTCTAATTTGTATGTCATTGGACTGTGAAACTGGAGAACCCGAAGGAAACCCGCCAAGAACATGTAAACTCCGCGCACACAGACCCCGAGGTGGGAATCAATCCCAGACCCTGGAGCCACCGGGCTAACCTCGACACCACCTAGGTGTGTTTTGTCGCTAGCAAAATGAAGCCTTTATTCCCTGATTAGTCTCACTAACAAGTGGTTGTCTATTCACAATCCTTTGAGTTCTCAAACATGTGGTTTCCCTTCCACTTCTGTTCCACTTCACCAACTTCGGTGTCCTCCTCTGTCTTCGTGTGGTTTAGAGAGATACTCTGGCCTGGTCTGTTTGGCATTCTAACCTGACACAGCCATAAGACAGAGGTGTCAGTTAACCCCACTCATGGTCGCAGTAATAGTAGTGAAAGTGTGCTGATTGAGTGAGAAGAGGCATGCGAGGAGGCATTGCTGTGCTCATTAATGTAGGCTCCGTGCCAGGGACAGTCCGGTTCAAAATTTCACGCGTCAACGCGGTGTCAAAATTTGATGCGTACATAATTGTGGCCTGTGCGAGGCCCAAGACGAAAAAGGAAGTAAGACAGTCTCAGGAGCTGGTTCTGGAGATGGTTTGTTCTTCCTCATGTGTATAACACCAGTCTGTGGACTGAGCTTACTAATAAGGGGGCACCAGATTCCTGGGGAGGGAAGGCTGACTTTTCCCTGCCCTTTGTGTTTCACGGTGTCTTTGTGTGTGTGTGTGTTGGTGTGTACTGATTGCAGCTGAAAACCAATGTTTAAATTCAACTACAAGAATATAGACCAGGGTATTGGTGGCTCAGTGGGAATCTTCTCACCTCCCATGCAGAAGGCCAGGATTCAATTCCCAGTGCAGTCCCTAACCCAGCCACTGGATGGCGATCCAGTGGGAGGGAACCGAGTGAGGAATGGGGTCCAGTATGTGGATTGGGTGGTCTGATGTGGGAACTGAAAAGAATAAAAACTGACTCACCTGTTTAAATCTTTCTTCCCAACAGTTATCCTGTCACACTCTGATAAAAACATCGTAGGCAAGGGTGACTAAACTCCTTTAAAACCGCATTCGGATTCAAATTACAGTACTACTATAAATTAGATAGTAATCACTCTATAATTAGTAGAGGGTACGAGGCCCGGGGGAGAGATGTGCAGAGCGGTGTGAAAGCAACTGCAAAAGCCACAGGATGGAATTGTGGGTACATACAGGAGAGATAAATCCAGCTAAGCTACTAACAGTCTAAGTATTAGTGTCGCTTTTCTTTACATTAAGTTGCAATGTATGTAACACTTCCGTTACTCGCAGTAGACCGTGCTGAGCAGTAAAACGAAGGAAAGAACTAAGATCATTCGTGTAGTGCAGGGTTTCTGGACTGCCCTGGGTTTGTAGTGGCAGCGCAGTGGGCATGGGAAAATGCATCAAAATGATTGAAACTAGCAAAAAGAGATTAAAAATTGTCGACCTACATTTCATAAAATACGTTCTTAGCATTGGAGAAGTAAACACACTGTAACTTGGAGTAAGTGAGCCAAATCGGGGGGTATGGGGGGGGGGGGGATTTGGGCTCAAAAGCAGAATGAGCACAAACGTTAATTTTCTGTATCCAAATCATGCACAAACAAACGATGTCTGTTTGACTTCGTAATATCTCCAAACACAAAGATTTATTATGGTGCAAGCATGCAGAAATGATGCACAAACACATATGTGAGGATAACTTCACACAGGTGCTCCGGGTCTGCACAGTAAACGTACCAAAGCGAGAGCTAAGGCTCGGTCAGACCCTGGGGCATGGGATGATTGAAGCAGCTATCTAAAAAAATGTATAAAGTAAAGCAACAGATCCTGGCACACTATATACGGTGTGTTAAGCCTGGGTGCACATATATTTGCTCATCAACAAACTGTTCAAGATCTACACAGGCGCTAAATAGCAACTATTACATTACAGGCTATGAAGTTCGGGATGGGGTAAGATATTGGCCTCGTGGACCTGCGCTGATACACACGACAGACAACAGACAACGTCAGAAGACAATTTATTTATTCTGTTAAATCTACATCACTTGACACAGTTTCATGCGATACGCAGTGTCTAGAGTTAAATTAAGGATCATTTTATCAAGGACGCCACCAATAAAATTACAAATTAAAATCTACACACATTTTAACATTGCAACATTAACTAGTCATCCATCCACACTGCATTCAATTGTCTGCAATCACCTCTTAAAAACTGCTGCCGCTTTGTCATACATAACCAACTGCATTTGGTGTCCAGCTGCGCTCACCAAAGTAAACACATTCAGTGAACAAAGTGTACAGCATCTGTACCAAAATCATTTCACCAACACGTAATAAAAATAAGTAACGGGGGAAAAATGTAGACAAACAAAAGCTGGCTTTCGTCGTTTAGTCGGCAGTGGCTCGTACGGTCAACAAGCTCCTTAAATGTCCAGAAGGAAAAGAACAATAAGGCACCATAAATAAACTGAAGAGAAACATATCGTCCACAGATAAGCATCAAATCAAAACCAAAGGTACTGTAAAATGCAATCCACATGGTACAAAAGATATAAAAGCAAAATAAAATAAAAAAAAAAAAAAAAATCAAATAAAACAGGCTACATCATCCTGGACGAGGTGTCTGATGAGAAGTGACCCAAGTTTTGCTTTTGCCGACGTCCTCGGTTATTCTTAGGGCATTTCCTGTTGAGAGAAATTTTGCAGACGGGATTGTTTACCACGAATGGAATCTGAATGAGTCTAGTTAACTTTCCAAACTTTCACCTCGATTGATTATAAACCATCCAAATTTGAAATTTGTTATTGTGAAAAGAATACAAGAACACAGTTAGTAACCTAATGAACCAGTGGAACGAGAGATTTCAGGATGAAAACATCAAAGCGTTTATGTAAGTCGCTCTGGATAAGTGCGTCTGCCAAATGTCTAAATGTAACTGTAATACAATTGTTAGGTCAATCCAGGTAGCATTCAGGAGCTCATTTTTTGATGTAAAACCAAAAATCTAAAAATTTGAAAACCACTTGTTTTTATAATATTTGTTTCCAAAACCATAAAAAAACAAACAAACAAAAAAACAAACAAACAAACAAAAAAACAGATTTCCAGATTTAGTTCGCAGAAGCTAATTTTCCGCTAATTTTCAGAAAGCTACATGTCAAAAAGCCCCTAAAAGCCCCGTGCAGCTGATAAACCCTGGATCAGGAAGAGCAGCGGTTTAACCTCGCTTCATCAAAGGGCTGCACGTTTGGCTTCCTTAAATAGCAGGGAAAATAAAATCAATTATTACAATTATTGGTTATTCTGCATGAGTATAAATTCCAGGTCACGCCACTTGTGATAAAAAAAGACAAAAAAAAAAAAATGAGCACTCATTATTTGCTTTTTCCATAAGCACAAAATCAGAAAATGAACCATTTTACATTTTTTTCCTTTTAGGTTTTGCAAACAAGTGCTGGAAAAAAAAAAACAAGTGGTTTTCTTTTTAAATTTATATATCTATATCTATATATATCTAGAAAACGAATGATAGATTAAGTTGCTGGCAAAGACTGTGATGCGTATGATGAGTATTTCAGGGGTCACTAACCTGGTGATGCACATGACGACGGCCACAATAACGGCTATCTGCACCGCTCCGATTATAGCAGCTATGAGTACGTAGTGCAGTTTCTGACCGCTGGGCACCACATACAGTATGTTAAAGTCAGCAACTTCCTCACATCGCGGTCCGGTGTACCCAGAATCGCATCTGAAATGAAAGAGGGTAAAACAATAAGCTATCGACTCAGACACAAGCATCATTATACTGTGTGTTTTGATGGAACTGAATCTTAACAAAGGGAAATCCAAAATCTGAACAGAACACTTACCGACAAGAGGAATGTCCATATTTGTATTCACAGTGGCCATGAACACAAAAGTTGTCATCTGTGCAGGGAACCGGCATCCAGCCGTATCCTTTCCCCTCTCCTGGATCTGCTGTGCCTAACATTTAAACAAAGGTTACCGTTTCTAATCCAAAGCTGTTGAGTTTTCTTTTTAAAATTACACGTTTCAGTTCGTATATAATGTCGAATCATTCAAATATAAGAAATATTAATTTTGTTGACTAGTACTTTACCAGTTATTATTTTTAGTAAAATCTCTCTGAAACAACACAAACACTTGTGTATAAAATGTAATGTGTTTACCAAAAAGATCCGGCTTGTAGGGCGATCCATCATCAATTTTCTTTCCCTTATCTAAAACAAGAGGGACCATTGATTAAGGAATGCTAAAACATTTAGCATTATTATAACCAGAAATATTTATTGCAAGCGAAAAAACATTAAGTAGAAGGAAAGTTATGTGAAAGTTATGAGTATGTCACAACATGTTGTTTATTTAATATAATTAAGCACTTTTTCCTTTATTAGCTTATTTTTAGCTTAAACCTAAAACCATTCCAAAAAGTCTTTTCCCGTCAATGGGAACTTGTATTAGTTTATAACATAAAGCAAGCAAAGTTTCAGTAGATTTAGTTTTTAGTCGATTTGGCCACGTCTTTGGCTTTACATGGTGTCTTAATGCTGAGACATCATGACTAGGTCATACAATAAAATGTGGAGCTCTAACACCCTTAGAATTTACAGCTTTATACACAAGAGACTAAGAAAAAGAAAAAAACCGCATCTCTGATGATCCTACCTGGGCATCTTCCTAGATGTTTAACATCAATCTGTTCCTGTTTCAGACATGAAGCTTCCCGTACAAAGCAAGGGTTGCTGTAGGAGTCTCCATCTGTACCACACACTGGATTCTCATTATGCCCGCTGCAGTCGATTTTACATGAACACCTGACAAACGATAGAAACCTGTTACTCTATAAAATCTTTGCTATAAAATGAGACACAATTCTCCAGTTCACATTTCCAAATCATTCTGATTCAGTGATACAACAACCGAGGCACCTGAAGAAAAAGCACTGGTATTAAGAGATTGGAATGTGATATTAGAAATTGAAACAAACAAAAACGTTTGGTCACAAACTGATTGTGTTTTGTGTTCAAGTTTAACCGGGACTCCTCAAGGTGAAAAAATGATTGACATTTACAGAAGACTTCAGACTTCAGACCAACACCACTTGCACATCACAGGAACTCGTCTAGGAGTGATGCTGGGCCTGGTGAGAGCTGATTGGCCGAGAGACGGGAGTCACTCGAGCTCTCACATCAATCACGGGCGTCTGTGAGCTCACGCAAGCGAAATGGGAATCAAGGATTTGATCGACTTTGACACGAGCCACATTGTGAGGGGTTTTCTATACTCCATGGTAATGACAGATACAATGTTTCTAATAATGTTTACAACTCTGCCCCGTTGTCCAAGTCTTTGTGTTTCCCAGAGTGTATATTAAATATACTTGTGTATGAGGTTTTGGTTAATGACAGTTTGTGACCCGTCTTATCTCCCCTTTCTGCCAGATACTAGAAGTATTAAGTAATCCAGTCTAGCAACATTTTACCACATGGGTTGAGAGCAGAGAGCACCAGCCATTATTTCTGACATGAGCATTATAAACCTGTCTAACATTCTCGCCTATTCGATCTGTCTAACAAGCCGAGTCCATCACAAGCCTAGCCTGATCCCATCCTGATCCATTATCTGCATGCACGAAATCTTATATAACAATCTATATAATCCATTATTCATCAAATAGAAAATGGAGGTACACAATGTTATAATCCAATGTGGGTTTGTTTTCCCAAAAAGTAAACATTTGCCACAATGGCGAAACTACCGAAACTCCCATCATCACTAGAAATGCATTTCTCAATGCAAACATTTAGACCACAAAAGTAGCATAGTAAATGTACTTTACAAAAAATACAAATAATAAAACTTTTTTTTTTTTAAAAAAACAAATAAATAAAATACCTGGATGAAAACACTTTATATGGATTAATGGAAGTAAATATTTTACTGAAAAAGACACAAAATCCCCTATATAAATAAATCAGATACTTACGAGTCCTCATCTTCTGAATCCTCATCACATTCAGCACCGTATTTGCAGTTGCTACATTTAGTGAGTTTCTTGCTTGAATCTGTACCAGATCCTTCGTCATCTATAAAACATTAGGAAACACACAACCTTAAGTAGGTTATCAGATAATCAATATAATCAATACAGCTAAAACAAGGACAGTCGTAGTAGTGGGTGGTATGACTTTTCTTCTTAAAATAAATTCAGTGTTTATTGCAGATGCGCATTGTCACACTGAAAATGGTACGAAAAATATAACGTGGATATGAAGTGAATTTTAAGGGGAAATAAAAATCCCTGACTAACAAATAATTATTTTTTAAATAAAAAATAAGACATTTTAAAGCTAAATCTGGTGGCCTCTGCCCGAAAGCTGAAAATGGGTCGTCACTGGGTCTTTCAGCAAGATAATGACCCAAAACATGTGGCCAAATCTACACAGAAATGGTTCACCACACACAGAATCAGGCTCCTCCCATGGCCATCTCAGTCCCCAGACCTCAACCCCATTGAAAACCTGTGGAGTGAGCTGAAGAGGAGAGTGCAGAGGAGAGGAGTCAGGTCACTGGATGATTTAGAGACATTGTGTAAAGAGGAATGGTCGAAGATCCCTCTATCTGTGTTCTCTAATCTTGTGAAACATTATAGGAGATGATCAGGTGCTGTTTTGTTGGCAAAAGGGGGATGTACAAAGTATTAAACCTCAGGGGTGCTAATAATTGTGGCACCCATGATTTAATGTAAAATAATTATTTCCTAATGTGGGATTTTTTTTTCCACTGAATAAATGCAATAAATTTCCTCTTTTTTTCCATTGTGGTCTTATGTTATTTATAACAAAACTGAATTTTTAAAAAGCTAAATAACACATTTTAACCAGGGGTGCCAATAATTATGGAGGGCATTGTGTATATATATATTATATATATAAAATGTTGTATGTAGAACTTCGACCCTGTGTTGATGTGCTATTAAGCATGCTGTACAATTATCCTGAAGGAAAACACCAGTGTTGTGACTTGCTTTTTCGAACTTTTTTTTTCCTGAGGCAGAATAATTGTACAATATGCATAATAAGAAACCAAGAATATTGTGCATAAGGTTTAATTTCCTTTGAGTTGAGTTGAAATTAAACATACAAGACACTGTGTGTGCATACACGCACACACGTCTAATATATGGTTGAGTATGCCATACGTTCTACCTTTGGTAGCCATCAACAAGCTTTTGGCCAAATTTGGGTCGTATGTTTGACCCCTCTCTCTTCAGCAGACGATTTAAGACTCGCCTACGGTTTGGTACAGTTTGGCGCAATTTGGCGCACGCACAGTATGCCCGTAATAACTGTTCTTGACTTCCTTTCTACTCAGCATTTTTGAATTTATTTATGATGCAGGTTTAACTTTGGGTAAATACCCAACAACTGGCAAAGTTTCAGTACATTCTGTCCATTACATAGACAGAGAAAATGGCATCAGCAGCTTTTGTTTACGCTGCCCTCACCACGCCGGGACACGAAAACTCTTATGTCATAAGTCTGGAACAATTTGTTTATTGTTTTCATTTTTCATTTGCTATATTTTATTAGATTCTCCTGTTTCTGTGAGCAGGGGACATAGAATACACTTCCCCCTCGCTCCCTCGCCGTCTGCCATCAGTGCAGTCCGCTGTCACATTTATCAGTCCAGTGTTAATAAAGTACATCCTATTTTTCCCCCCAGGGCGACGGGCGGGTGCATATTAGGGTGGGCCGGGTTGTCTCTCTTAGCGCGGCAGTGAGGGTCTGAATAATGCATGACCTGTTCATCACTACACAATGCTCTTAATTACAATGAACACTTTCCTTTTTTTTACCATGCTGGTCATTTTTGGCCCAAACTCTATTTGAAAGCAACTGGAGGAAAATAGCTCGGCTTTTCTCAGTTACTTTGATTGTTGTCCAGTAAAGTGTTGGAGTTGGTTTGTTACTGGCAGACATGGGAGCAAGTACTTTGTCTTTCTGCTTAAGAAACTCCTCTTTCTTCCCACTACTCCTAACAACTATTCGCAATGGAAGCTCTTTTAAGGGGGAGGAATAGGAATAGACTTTATCTTTACCGGGATCTACTTTTTAATTTCAAGGGGAATTTTTGGAAAACTAAGAATTTTCTTAGAATTTTTGACTACAAGCAACTCTTTGCAGCAATGTTTTTTTTAATTTTTTTTAATGAATACAACCACAGACCTTTTTTCATTTTCTCAATTTAACACCAATTCAGACGGTGAATCAGATAAAACTGAATTACATGTTTGAGACATATTAATGATGTGTGCATGCTTTGAATTGCCCTAGACCACGATTATTCCCAATTTCATCTTCCCCGTTACTTTTCAAGGTATCTAATTCTCCCTGCTTACGGACGCTGAGGAGGACAAAGATTTTTTTCTTATAATACCTTTAGCATCTAATCACTGAACCCAGAAGGCATTGGGAAAGGCAGACAGGAATGGAGCCAAAGTGGGAGACCTTAAAGCTTCTGATTTGCAAATATCTAAAGAAGTGTGAATTGGGAATATCAGCTCATTCATCTGTCTGTTCAAATGATGCAAAGTTGCCATCCATATATAGTTTGTATAATGAGGTAATACATTGCTTTAATCATCTGTCAATCAACGTGGGATTTAACCGCTGATTCTTTGATACCCGAGCTGCAAGCGAAAGGCCATTAAGAGGGACGTCTAACCTGAATTGATGCCAAATCTTAAGTGTGTACCACAAGGTTTGATGTGAAATTAGACTTAGAGAAGCATCCGTGTTAATGTGCTTAGGGAGGGGGTTTGGGCAGCTGCCTTCTCCATGATTACCCAAATAGGGGCAGATGAATCATCTTCTAGCCAATACAGCACCGATCTAAAATGATTAATGATGAACATAAGAAGGTACAGTGGTTAATGCCATTACACCCCAGGTTGCCTTTTACTCTAGAGGAAGATTGAGATTTGACTGTTTAAGAAAAGATGTAGTTCGAAAGATTTGGACGGCCCTGAAAGAAATACAAGAAAAATTCGACAAGGTCTTTATTGTATTGATCATCGCACCTAATGAAAACGATAAAGTATCCCAGCGTTCAAAGTCTAGTTTCTGATGCAGCAGAGGCTGATAATTGGTTTATAATAAAGGCTTTAAATTTATGGATAACACATGCCTGCAGATATTTGAATTTCTTGTGGTTAATCCAAAAAGGGATTGAAAAGATATAATCTCTTAAAAGGGAAGTGCCAATTATCATGTAATTCACTCTTCCGATGATTGACTTTATAGCCTTTAGAGCTTCTCTAATAGTTATAAAAGGCTTAATGCTGAATCAGATATACTGTACAGTATTATAGCAGCACATCATCTGCATATGATGACACAATTATATATATATATATTAATTTGATCAGATCCTCTCAAGGCTAAGAAGGGGACACGAGTCCTTGACTTGTGACATGTCGGATCTCAAAAAACTCAAAATTCTTTTGGTGAGTACAGTCGTCATTGGGGAGGAAAACAAAACCCTCAAATTCATGGTATGAATTTGGGGCCAAAACCAAATTTCGTGTGTTTGGGAATAGTGGGTCCATATAAAATATTCATAAATCATCAAATGTTTTACAAAATGAATGATGATGTTTAAAATCCCATTTTGTAATGTGGGATGATTGACCGGTGGATTGTCTCCATTCTATGAGTCGGGATTTTTAGCATCTGTGTTCAAAAGTGGTACAAGTTGCATTCTAGATGGTTTTTCTCATTTCTTAAATATTACTGTAATAACTTTCTGATGCATACTAGGATGTAGTAAGATTGTTGTTAAGTACTACCTAAAGACTGATAAAAGCATCAGTGCATTTCAGGAAAAAAAAAAAAAAAACTTCTGCAGGATATCTATCTGAGCCTCCAGACATGCTGCTCTTCATTTTCAAGTTCCCTGTTCTAACTCCAGAGCTGATATCAGGAGATATATATATATATACAGGGTGGTCCATTTATATGGATACACCTTAATAAAATGGGAATGGTTGGTGATATTAACGTCCTGTTTGTCTGTTTGCACACCGTTGTTTTTCTTATGAAATTCCCAATAAGTTTGATGTGTCACATGACCTTCTTCCTATTCTAGTCACATTTTTCTTACACATATCTACATTTCCATAAGTCTTCTTTTCATTTTCTTTTCATTTCTGTGAAGCTGCTTTGAGAYAA
>QMIH01000592.1:180551-215948 GCA_003987875.1 Clarias batrachus | reverse complement strand
TKGTTAAAAGCGCTATAGAAATAAAATTGAATTGAATTGAATTGAATTGAAAAAAACAAAAGTTGGATCCAAGATGGCCGACGTCCAAATGGCCACCATGGTCACCACCCATCTTGAAAAGTTTGCCCCCTCACATATACTAATGTGCCACAAACAGGAGGTTAATATCACCAACCATTCCCATTTTATCAAGGTGTATCCATATAAATGGCCCACCCTGTATATATAAACTTCAGAAATGACCTGTACTTACAACTTGGCCATACTATAAGTTCCTGTTTACACAGTTGCACTGTTTCACTTGTACAATTTAAATAAAGTTGTAAATAATATTTTTTCAAATAATTTCAGAAAAAATAAGTAATAAAGTAATTTCTGTGCAACTTATTCAATTTGGCAATGTAATCTTTTGCTGGTCATTTTTCGATTCACACTTTAATTATTTAGGTAAGTTTAGAAATCCTAAATTCGTGTTCTAAAATTAATGAAATTAGAAGAGGAAAAAAGATCGTTGCTTTCTGTAAACGATGATACTTAAATAATTAAATAATAAATAACAGTTAAATAATTAACCACAAAATTTACACAGCATTTTAATGTTGACTAAATACTTTAATGGTTTTTGATACTGTAAAAAATATATATATATATATATATATATATATAGGTATATAGATGCATGATGTACATCCAAGATGAAATATTATTATATTAATGCCAAAAAACTCCTAAGTCTCCTTATGATTCATTGCTCTAGCAGCCAGTGATTGAATTTATTCAAAAAAGAAATTGCTTTGTAGAAGAAATTATACCTTGAACACAGTTTCTATATAATGACATAATTCCAATCTGTGAATTCCCACTCGGAATGCAATGCTGGTTTTTATATTTTCAATAAACTTGTTCACCTGACTTTCGTAAGTGTCATTTGAATCTTTTGCTACCAGATTAGTCTTCAGCGAGGTGAATTCAAATTAATGGGAAAAACTTATCCAGCTCTAGTAGTTAAAGCAGTATTGTAGTCCAACGGTATGAATATGCAGAGTGTTAATTTTCTGTATTCATTCTTTATTGGGAAATTAAGTAGACACCATGTAGCATTTCACTCCATTCAGGTGGCAAACAGATTTGATCTGTACAGACTATGTGGTGTGTATGTCCTTTAATGTTTTAACTAAAAATCTACTGTATTCCTCATATCCTGTTAAAACATTCACGTCAACTGGACACGTGATAACTTGGAATACGGTTAAAATAGCATTCAAATCATAATGAATATTTTCCAGTTGAAAAAAAAATACAGTAAGTATACTTTTCTCTGCTCTGAAAAATATCTCACTATATAATATAGCTTTTCCTTTGTTTCAAAAAGTTATTCCAGCACCTTCAATGTGGAAATCCATATGTTTGCATCTCATCCTAATCCCTGCTTGTCAGCCTTTTTCTTTATCTAAAGTAGTCATGACCTTCAAACTGATCTTTGTTTTTTTCCTTTTGTGTTTATGTAACTAGCAAAATAAAGGTACTGAGCCAAAGTGCATTTCTGATGAGCAAACCTTCTTATTTCCACCATACTGACTTCTTAAAATATCTTCGCTACTGTGAAATCAGCCCAGGACAGGGAGAGAGAGACGCTACATCCATGTTGCTCAGTGGAAGAACCCTTGAAAAACCGTTCGGTAAAACCTCAGATGGACTACAAAAGCCACGTCTGGGAGTAAACTGCATAGAAATGCCTTGCCCTGCCTGCCTCCCACCCCAGGGCCAGAGCATCGCTGGCCAGAAACAGGGAGCTGAGACATCGAGCTTTCTCACTGCCCTGGAAATGGAATTGGCACTGACATTGGTAAATCTTTTACTTATCTACTGTAGGTGAAGAGCTGATCAAAGCAGTGCAAATAATTAAAAGTACGCTACAATAGCCTTCCCTAAGCCGGTCTCCTGATTTCTTATTTTTGGTCGTCACTGTATTTACTTATCAGTGTAAATAATAAATAGCAATCATTTCAAGAGGATTCATCACAAATCCATATGAATGATAAATAAATATTTAACATCATTGTTAATTAAAAGTATAAGATACAGACTTCTGGCTGAATTCTATATTTACGGTTTAACTATTCTACACTAGTAATGGATATTTGTTGGGGAAAAAGCCCTGAGAAAATGAAAGTATTAACAAACGTTTGCCTGGAGTCCATTACCCCAATACAACTACTTGAATTTATTTCACTGACTTCATCGAATATTCAGGAAAAAACACAAGAATGAAAAATAATAATAATAATAATAATAATAATAAACTCAAGCCTCTGTTTTATCCCGAATCAGTCCTTAACTAAGTTGTAAGGACGTTCACATCGACGTTTTATCATATTTTACCATGTTTGGTACAAGAGTTTGATTTCATATGTAAACAACAACCATTTATGCAGAAAAGTGCAAATAATATTTCACAAAAACACAGCATCTGCTACATAATAGAAAAAATATATAATTATTCTGTGCATCTCTCTTGCTTTATCCTGAATTTCTTTTCTCAGCTACCAAATAAGAACTTTCCACCGGCTGCAGTCATTACTTTAACCTACGAAATGCTGCCTGAAGAAAATGCATACATTTGCTTGTGCACGGCTGTTTGGAGTTTGTGTGACTGAAAATGCAATTGAAAAGTTTTCAGAAGTTTTTTACACCCAAGAACGAGCCAAAAATATAAAGTCATACAGTGGCACATCGGCAGATGAACACCTTGCCTTGCGAATTTTTGCCTTAAGTGACCACTCGCGCATACTCCTTGTCACGTGCACATCTGGCCGTGAGCACTTTCAGGAGGCGTTCAAAACTTGTTTGCGTCCGTGAGAAGCCAAGAGAAACGAGTCCATGTATTTATTTTGTCTGTTTTTTTTTTTTTTTTTGCATTCATCTACGATTTAGTGAAGACAGCACCATGGGAACCAAGAACGTCATCAAGTACAGTAGCAAGGAAGAAAACGGAGGAAAAGAAGAATCATAAATTAAGGTTAAGTGAGGTTTAAGTCTATTTATTTCCTATTTCACTTTATTGACATGTCTCTTCTAAATGTTGTGATTGTTCTTTTATAGGAAAACATATAATTATAGTCTTGTAAATTGGTAATATTAGTACTATTGTTGTATGGCTGGAAGGGATTATCTGCAGTTTCATTATTGGGAAAATGCGTTTCTCAAAATTCGTATGCCAAGGTACCACTCTGAGTTTTAACCCTGGTATATTGTACATATATTTGGGCAATGGTGGCTCAGTGGTGCATTTCTTGCCCACCATGCGGAAGGCCCAGGTTCGATTCCCAGCTAATGGTCAAACCCCAGATGCAGTGCCAGTCCCAAGCCTGGATGAAATGGGAGGTTCTCGTCTGGCAGGGGATTTGGTGTAAAAGCTTCTGCTACGTTGTGTGCAGATCATACGCTCTGCTGTGGCGACCACTTCATCAGTGGAGCCGAATGATCAATATGTTGCACAAGACTTTTGTTCTGTTCCTAATTATTTAAAAAAAAAAGAGATTGCAAGTGTAACATCATGTAAAAAAACAAGTCATAAAAGCAAAAACGGATAACTGTGTGAAAAGCCAGAGAAAGAAACAGGTAATGAAGAAGTAATAAAAACAGATGCTTTGTCTTTTGCAACCGAGGAAAACAACTAAGCTTTAGTTCAAAACAATCAGAATACAAACGAGAAGACCGGAACTCGATTCCGGATGTGAACAGAAACCAAGAAGTAAGAAACTTAAAAATAACAAAAGTCTGCTGGGGGTAAAAATCCTGACATAAACTAGACCACACGGTACATAACAATGTTTTCATATTGCAATATTTCAAATTTGTATATATTTTCCCCATCTATCTATACATATAATAATACTAATAAAACTGTATAGTTGGTGTGTCTGTGCATTGTGCAAATAATATATAACACATCAGGGTGGTTTTTTGAACTGTTGTCTGTCTGTTTGCTTGTGAACGCATCACGTAAAAACAACTGAATGAATTTTAATGTGGTTTCCACAGGTGTGTTTGGCCGAGCTGGAGATAACATACAGGCTTTGTTTCATTAAAATGGGAAGAAAGGGTACGCAAACTAAAAAATTGAAATGAAAACCGCCCTTATATAAAAAACAAAATCACAAACAATCGACCTTGAAAAACTATTCGTTCATCTAAAAAATTCAACAGATGGCGCTGTACATTTCTTAAAACGCGCTTATGAGTGTGCAATTAAATTCCATGCGAACAAAGTTGCAGGCACATCTAGTCTCTAATGAACACACTGATACTGTAAAAAAACTTTTTAAAACTGTACCATAATATACATTTCTGGCCATACCACCCACTACATGTTGTTTAGGCATAAACAAGGAAGCTTCAACAATGAAACTTAAAGATGAAAGAGAAAAAATTAAATAAATAATACAATTTTATTTTTCTTACCTCCGTCCCCAGACCCTGAGCTGCTATCTGCAAAACAAAAGAAAATACTTATGGTTAGCACGTTGCTGTACTCTGATATATGCACCATACAAATGCATAAACAGATCCATATAACTCTACATGGACTTTAAAGAGACACACCTACTATGAAGTTCACCAACAAACAAGATTTCAAGTGATGATTTTTTAGGTTTTATTACTTTATTTAATTCTTCATTTTTTTCATCTGTAAAAACCCCTGTGTACCTCACAATCACCCGGCAGGAAGGGGTTTAGTGTTTAGCTTACAGTTAAGACTTTTCAGCGCATCATAAAGATGTCTACCAAGAGAGCGAGGACATGCATCCTTTGTGTTGCATTTATTCTCTCACAACTGGCAGAATGTTCGGGGAAAAATGCAACATGTGTGATGTCTTTAAACCCGTTTGAAATGATTGTACGCAGGAAAGCAGGATGTCTGTTAACTACAATCCCAAAGTAGTTGAATCCTATTTTACCGTTTAATCTTTAAGCATGTTCCTGATCTGAGGAAACATTTGGACATGATCTTATTTACTGTATTGTGCAGAAGTGTTGCCTACATACAAAACTTGCCAGCAAAGATAAGAAAAAGAAACTTCCATTAAAAGCAGAATAAAATGAACCCAGTCAGTGTGAGAACTCTTTGCTTGAAAATGATCAGCATGTGTTTTAGAAGTTTTACTGAGTGTGCTGGAGAATACGAGTTCTTCTGGTAACTTTATAGCACTCTCTTCTTTCTATTTTTATACGCACAGTAGTGTATATAAAATATATACCTCAAAAGGTCCTACAGTGAAAATCCACTACGCTCCTCATACCGTGCCGTGAGTTTCCACAATCAAAATGATCTCAAGAACCATTCAAGCCCCACTGACTGAGTTTTTTTTGTTTGGTAATTTGTATAATCTGCAACATTTGCTAATTTGTCTTTGGAATTGGTATGGTATTGTATCCTTACAATTCTGGCACCAATCTGAAGAATGGGAAACATCGTCATCATCATCATCATCATCATCATCATCATCAGATGTTTGGGCATTGTGAATCCATTTAATAGCACTAATGCTTATCGTCTCATTTGCCTACGGTAACTGCGTTTCTTACAGGTTTTTGGAGTCTTAAAACCTACTAAAATTCCCCATTAACCATCAAACAAGACAAAATCTTTTTTTTTTCTTCCTGCCAATTTTCTGCTCCATCACTCCATTCCAGTAGGTACTAGTAATTACTTAAGGTTTGGGTCTGTTTTTCTCTGACAGCTGGAGCAAATGTCATAGTGGCATGGTGGCTTAGTGGTTAGCACTCTGTGCTCTGTGCACGGTGTCCCCCGGCTGATGCACTCCTGGGATAGGCTTAGTGCCCCCTGTGACCCTGAATAAAGTGATTTATAGAGTCGGAGAATCAAATGTTCAATCAGTGGCTCCAGACAAAATGATAAATAATGAAATAAAAACAGAAATAAATAATGTGTAAATTTATATATACACATACAGTGGCAAGAAAAAGTATGTGAACTTTTTGGAATCCATACACTGATCTGATCTTCATCCAAGTCAAGGTCACTGACAAATATAATGTGCCTAAAATAATAATAATAACAAACAAATAACTAGTAATAAACTAAGTAATAACTGGTTGTGATAACTTGGGTTCCCTGTTGAGTCCGGTTCCTCTCAAGGTTTCTTCCTATTACCATCTCAGGGAGTTTTTCCTTGCCACCGTCACCCTCGTCTTGCTCATCCTTATCATTTTGATCCATACACGTTCACTTCTCATACAAACTTATATCATTCTTTTGATTATGGAAAGCAGGTTTGCGACAATGTCAATTGTTAAAAGCGCTATACAAATAAAATTGAATTGAATTGAATTTTATGACAAATTAATGCAGAAAATCATGAAATTCCAAAAGGTTCACATACTTTTTCTTGCCATTGTAAATACACACACATACATACTGTTTGTAGTAAGACACACAGTGCGGAGCCAAAAAGATTATACTTTGCATGCATCAGCGCCTGCTGCTGTGTGTACTGCATTAGCGTAAAAAGATGCCACCTTGAGAAACACCTGAGACAGCAAAGACACCACTCACAGCACCGTTCTGGACTGTAACCCGGCATATCCACCGCTGATTTACCTCCAGAATATCCCGAGCTTCAGCCAGACGGCTTTCAGCGCACGCTTCGCACGACTAGTATTGTGCTGTTGCGATCAAAATTTCACAAGTACTTTGACGTATGGTTTTGTTCTTGTTCCGTGTATATTGCCAAGGACAGGCCACTTGGGACAATGTGTGTTAAGACCCTACAGGTAGCCACTTGCAGCTATCGTTACGGGTCCAAGAATAAAGTGTTTGGAATGATTATTATCAGCAGGGGCTTATTATCATTAGCAGGAGGGTTATTATTTGGAAAATTATTATTAGCAGGGGTCTGATACAAGGATGGCTTGGGACTGCATGAGTCCAAACAGGTTGTCTGTGATGGCTTGAGGCTGCAATCGCTGGAATAGTTGTAGAACTGCTTTTCTTAACCGGGTGCTCGATGGGGTTGAGGTCAGGGCTCTGTGTGGGCTGGATAAGTTCCTCTTCCACTAAACTCATCAAACTATGTCTGTTTGGGGAAGGCCCTTACCGTTCCAATGTGACCGTGCGCCAGTTCATGAAACTGGAAGCATAGCATTGTCCAACATGTCTTGCACCACAAGGGTCCGGGTTCGAGTCCCGTCTCTGTGTGCATGGAGTTTGCATGTTCTCCCCGTGCTTGGTGGGTTTCCTCCGGGTACTCCGGTTTCCTCCCACATGTAGGTTAGGCTAATTGGCGTTCCCAAATTGTCCGTAGTGTGTGAATGACTGAGCGTATGTGTGTGTGTGTGTGTGCCCTGCGATGGATTGGCACCCTGTCCAGGGTGTACCCTGCCATGTGCCCCAAGTCTCCTGGGATAGACTCCAGGCCCCCCGTGACCCTGAATACAGGATTAAGCGGTATAGATGATGCGTGAGTGAGAGAGTGAGTGAAACGCAATGTTTGTGTTAGCACTCACCTGGATCGCAGGGTCCAGAAGAGACGAGCGAGATGTGACGCTGCTGTGTGCAGGCTGCTTGTCTCAGGTAGCACTCATTCTGATAGGTGTCTCCGTTCGAGCCGCACACAGGGATGTATTTTTCATGACACTGTTGTAAAAAAAGTCAGACACCACATATTATTATAAGTGTGTAGCTTGAGTTTTGTGTTAAGTTCCACACTGCGCACTCTGTGGGTTTGTGAGTGTGAACGTGGAGTTTCCTTTAAGAGTTGAATAATCAGCAACTATACATGTAAAAGGCATGAAGAAGAAGAAAAAGTTACCTGAAACTGGCATACACATTTCGGGTCAGCACCACTGTCCCTGCAGATTCCACCGAAGCGACACGTGGATTTGTCACACACTCGCAAATCACTCTTCTTCTCAGACAAATCTGGGATTTACAAAACAAACAAACAAAAAAAACAGCTTAGCGTTCAAACACACACAAGGTGTCTCAGTGATCTGTGATGATGTGTTCTTCCTGAGCGGTCTCAAGCTCCGGCCCCAGGGGAAATACTGGTTTTATAGCCGAGCATGTGCCGACTTATTAATTAATGTACCTTTCACCTAGGCAGTGAATTCATCCAAGGTACAGTGTGTGATACTGGCTATCCATCACATAACCTGACCCGCTAATGCTAGCTCTCTCTCTCCCTCCACAGATCCCTAGTGCTGCTGGTTAGGCAGGGACTCATGGAGCAAAAAATAAATAAATAATAATATTTAATAATAATAGTAAAAATAAATAAATAATAATATTTAATAATAATAGTAAAAATAAATAAATAAATAATCATAGGCTCATTGCCTGCGATCCTCAGCTGCCAGTACTGCACTTATGTTCTTGACCATAAAGAAAATGTATGACTTTCTGCATCCTGGGAGGACAGTGGCTGATATCTCCTCGTTTGACAGGCACATGTTTAATGTGAAATAATGGGAAGACGGAAGGGAAGGGATTCCGGCAGAGTGGAGCACACACTACAGTCACAGTCAGACGTTTACATATGCCAGACGTATATATGTAAACGTCTGGCATACATGGGGTCAGGGGTAGCTTAGTGGTTAAGGCATTGGACTACGGTTCGGAAGGTCCCAGGTTCAAATCCCACCTCCACCAAGTTGTCCCTGTTGGCCCTTGAGCAAGGCCTTTAACCCTCAACTGCTCAGATGTATAATGAGATAAAAAAAATGTAAGTCGCTCTGGATAAGAGCGTCTGCCAAATGCCTAGATGTAGATGTAGATGCAGACGTCTGGCCAAAGAAAATTAAAAAGTCTACCTGGATTTAACCGAGCAAATAGTTAATTATTGCAAAATGATCTGATCCATTACACCTCATCCTCCAATTAACATCATTCCTACAGTGAAGCATGGAGAGGTTAATATCCTGCTATGGGGCGTTTCTCTGCAGCATGAACTGAGGCAGTGGTTCGGGTAGAAGGAAAAATGTACGAGATAAAATCCTGCAAAGTCTAGACGTGCAAAGCTTTGTGTGCCACTGATAAGGTGATTAGCGTTAAACCTTCAGTTTTGTATTTTCTTTCCATTTTGTTTCAGAAATGTTGGTGTTACATCATTCAGTTCGATGATAAAAGTTGCACTGAGTAAATACATTTGGACAAAAACAGAACCCGTCCCCAAGAACTACGGAGAAACTTTCACAATTGTCTTAAGAACTAAACAATGCATTATTAATTATTCATTTGAATTCTATTCAATTCACTGGGTTTGTACAGTATAGTGCTTTAAACAGTGGCCGTTGGTGCAAAGCAGCTTTACAGAATCAAAAAGAAAATATGAAATGTGTGAAAATATGAATGTGAATGTGTTGAATGCGTGTAACGGGAGATCATTTAAATTCTTAGTAAAAATCAGGTTGTAAAAAACAAAACAAAACAAAAAAACAGTGGAAAAAAGTGAAAATAAGTCAAATTTACCCACATAATGTAAAGAGAACAAGGGATTGGGACTAAACAACGGTGGAGCCTTAAGAATACCATATCAGTGAGGCTTCAATTTGCTGGGGAGCATAAAGAACGGACTGTGGAGCATTGGAAATATGTCATGTGGTCTGATGAGTCCAGATTTGCCCTGTTCCAGGGTGATGAGTGCGTCAGGGTAAGAAGAGAGGAGGGTGAAGTGATGCATCCATCAAGCCTAGTGCCTACAGTACAAGCATGAGGGAGCATGAGGAATGGTTTTCACATATGGATCGGCCACCACAGAGTCCAGACCTTAACCCTGTTCTGGAGAAAGCTTTACACAGCGCTCCGACTCGCCCATCATCAACGAATGCGATTCTGGGCAGAAATAAAGTTTGTGATCTGATTACAGAAATATAGATCTTCCCTTCCAATACCTCAGGTGGCAGAAGATTTAGCATCCACTCATTGGGAATAAAATTATAATGATTTTTTTTTATCTGGCATAGAATTGAGTCAAATGATGCATACTTCTCGCTTCACCCTAACAGATCATTTCATGCCCCCAGCCGTCTGTGCACTTTTACTGAGTTTTGTGGGCATCAGAACAAGCCTATGAGCTTCATCACAAACACGTATAATGTTAGAAGTGATCAACATCTGCACATGCTTACAAAGACAATCAGGCATTCTGAAACTTCTTTCAGTGAAAAAAATGTTAGTTTGGTTTGGCTTATCAAATATTCACATACATATATCTTTACATAAAGTGTTTATCCAAAAAGTGTTCAATCAAATAGTGCTTTTAACAACGGTCGTTGTCGCAAAGCAGCTTTACAGAATCAATAGAAAGTTATGGAAATTGGTATGAAATGTGTGAAAAAAAAGGTATGAATCAAAAGTAATGTTAGCATATAAATTATCATTAACCACCTTAGTATTTGAGCTAAGCTAAAGCCAAGCTAGCTAGCTTGTAGGAACTGAGGTAAGTTGACATGTTCCAACCCAACACTCCAAAACACTCGTAAACCAAATCTAATTTTCCCATAAGAAATAATGAAAACTCAAATGATTTGTTCCATAGCCCAAAACAATAAATACATAAAAATAATTAATACAATATATAAAGTAAAAATAAAACAAATTAACCTGCACTTTACCTTTTAAAGAAAGTAAAAATAAATCCAGACAGATAAGTGTTTCTGTTTGTGCGCGCAGATGCCGTGTGTGTGTGTGTGTGTGTGTGTGTGTGTGTGTGTGTGTGTGTGGAATTAGCCCCTTCCCTCGCTTCGTTTTACACAGTAAGACTCCTCCTCCCTCTCCCCACCTCACTTTTTAAGTTTCACAACAAACACACACACAACGGAAACACTATTTTAAGGGGGAAAAAAAATCTCTCTAATGACACTCGCGTGAGCGCATACTAACAAAATCACTGCTGTAAAGTAAAAAAAAAACAAAAAACAAATGAACCAGCACCTTATCTTTGAAAACAATTGTGACAAAGCAGAGTTTTTGTGCGCGTGTGTGAAGCCGGGGAGGGGGGGTGTAAAGGCGAGAGAGTGTGTGTGCGTGCGTCAGTGTGTGTGTGTGTGTGTATGTGTGTGTGTCGTTGTCAAATTACGCACACGCACACACATAGGAGAAAAGCTGAAACAGAGATGGAGACGTTGATTATACCAGTAAGAGACGAGCACTAAGACCCAGCAGGGGAGACGATTAMCCACAATTCCDCAGCGCARRAGAGAGAAAAATCATTGGCTCAGTTGTGATCATGTGACGCTCGGTGTCAAAATAAGAGGCATATGTGTGATACATGACTCGGTACTCGTAAACTAAGACTTTCGCTCGGGTTCCAAGTCAAAAGTTCTTAAAAATCCTTGCTCATCTTGCGGAGCACTCGCAAACCGCGTTACTCGCAATCCGAGGTTCCTCTGTATATTAAAGATTAAGCACTAATCATATGGAAGTACTGGATTTCACAGAATGAACACCACTCTAGCAAACACACACACACACACAGGCGGACCAAGGAAACATTGCAAAAAAAAAAAATTCTTATCCTGGGAAGGATCGGCATAAAATAAAGCACTGGGAGCACAAAGTAAAAAAAACATGTTTGAAAAAGGCACAACTTATGAAAAAACACATAAGCATGGGCAAAAAAAAACATCACAACAAGATAAATAGTTTTGTTGCTCAGTTCAGTTACAAGAACTCGCCTCTCTCACTGCGTCTTCAATTTCTAATCCTGTCCATCCTCAACTCTACTAAACACAAAGCAGCATCATTATCTCTACCGTCTCCAGCTCCGCCTCCTGTCTTTTCCGTCAGTGCCGTACAACACAGCTGGTCTCATTTACCTTCCTGTAAACTTTCTCCTTCACCGTTGCAGATACACTTCCATCACAAATCAGTCCTGACACTTTTCTCCACCCTGCCTGCACTCTCTTGTTTTACTTCTCTACCCTATAAACCAGGCTATTGTTTTGGACATTTGATCCCACATAATTAAACTTGCCCACATTTACCACCATTTCCTTGCAACTGCACCCTTATATACCATTCCTCGCTTCATTAATGCACATGCACTCGGTCTCTCAACCTGTGATCTTGTCTATCACCATTGCATAAGAACAAAGTGCTAATATCTATTCGTACATCACACCTCACCAATGTCACATTGTCCTGCTCATTATCCTGCACCACCCAAATTCAACTTTTACTCAAATTCAAATTGTATTTATCACCCTCGCATACTTACTCTACCACACCCGACGTCCTCATGCAATACCCCAACTCCACATTTGGGCACCTGCCAAATGACTTCTCCAAATCCACAACTCATTCTGTCGTCCACTATATTCTCAATTTACAAAACATCTGTACTGCTCCTTCCTGCTGTGAAACCATACTGCTGTTCACAGATCATTACTCGTATCCTCAGCCGAGATTCCACTTCTCCTTCCCATACGGTGTGGCTGATCAACTTTATCTGGCTTATTCTTGAAAATGATTACCAGGACACTTTCTTCTCCACTTTCTCGCTTCCAAAGATTTTGTTAAACATCGTGGTTAAAAACTTGACGGTCTTCTCTCGCGGGCTAAACATCCCTGTGCTTGAATTGGTACATCATCAGGATCAACAATCTTTTCATTCTTCGTCCTTTTCGTATCACTTCAACCTTGCCACGCTTCCTGATTCACCATTCCCAAGGAACTCATTATTCCCAACTCTCTCTCTCTTATTTTCTGTACTCATTAGCTCCTCAAAGTACTTCATTTACTTTATCGAAATGTTCTCCTTGCTCGTCATCACATTTCCATCTGCATGATTTATCACCCTAACCTGCAGCACATTCTCCCCAGCCTGGTCCCTATATATTAAATGGTGGCCAAAAGTATTGAGACAAAAGTGAAAGTCAATAGTATAGTGAAATTCTCAATTTTTGCACAATAATCACAAAAAGATCATAAAAATAATGAAATTGCTATACAACAATCAATATTTAGTATCAAGTCATTCATTGTTGAAATGCTGCTGGATCCGGCTGGGCGTAGAGTCAAGAAGACATCTGCAGTACTCTGGTGTCACTTGCTCGAGCCATGCCTGAGTGATTGCTTCCTGAAGATCATGTTCAGAAATATTTTCTTCCATCCATTAACTAAACCAGCAGATTCTAAACTCTAGCGCAACGATTTAGCCAGACAGGCCAGAGCCAATAAGTGACATCACAGGAAGAACTCTGAAGATACTGTACATGGGATACTGGATGTTATCTTAATACTTTTGGGCACCACTGTAGTTCAAAATTGCTGGAATAATATTGCACTTTATTGTAGAATATTTTTCAGAATACTGAAACAGTGACTTGAACTTAAAATATATATTGAATTAGTTCACAAATTAGGCTCATAATGTAAGGGTCTAAAACTGGTAAGTTTATAACAGGTTATAACATTATAACATATATATTATTAACAGGGATGCATACATGGCATGAAGTGCCATAATATATTATATTATTATTATTTTATTTGACTTTTTTATCACAAAAGTATTAAATTACAAGATCCAGGTATAAACGTTTGAACTGTACAAATAACTATCCACAATTATATAGAAAATATAGAATATAAGCAAACTTAACAAAAAAAATATACAAATGAAAACAGTAGACAGATAAATAAATAACAACAAAAAAAAGAAAATATAATAATAAAAATGAACAAACTTAATACCATAGAAAAAAAATCACAGTGTCACATTGACTAAATCAGAATGTCGAGACAATAGCAGAGAAGATTTATGATTCCCTATTAGATTTAAAATGGTTTTATATTTCACAGAGGAGAGGTGATAGTTCAGGAGATGGTTTAGAAAAATGACATTTATGAACATAGAACTTTGTCATTAAAATATAAAAATTGACAATATCAAATGATTACTGTTACTGTGACGGAAAAAGATAATTATGTTCTTTAATGTAAAATTGTAAGATTCATGAATAAAATTCTAAATATAATTTCCAAGTTGCAGCCAAAACGCTTGTACTACTCCACAAGAAATACATTCCTTCTGTTGGTAGCAGACTGTACACCAAGTCCACAATGTCCACATATTCAGCAATTATGGATTAACAGAATAAATGTAGTCTAATATTTTAAAGTGAACGTCTTTACCCTTGTTAGGAATGGGATGTTTGTACGGAATGAGCAATGTTTTTTACAGTTTATCTTGCTGAAGCTTAATAAACTTCAAGTTATGGAACATTCTTGTTGAAATTATAAATGGTTTGACGTATATGTCATGAGAACACCTCCAATGGTTGGCTCATCATACCTAGTTACTATTTCACACAAACTAAGCTGAGATTTATACAGTTGTAATAAGCCACCTGGAATAGCATTAATCACTGATTTATATTAACGGAATAGGAAAATCAAACTTGTTCATGAATTGCTCGTGTGCTAGTAAGAACCAGAATCATCAACAATATGTGATCAATACCTTAGGGGACATTTTGAAAGTAAAAAGTGACTTCCTTTGAATGGTAATACTATCATTGCTCCATAATAAATCTTTATGTAGAGAGAAATTGTAAACATGGCAGATTTTCCAGGCTAGCAGTGCTTGCTGGTGGAGTTGAGACAACTTAATAGGCGAAAAATCACAAGACTGTAAAAATGTTAACGCGGCAATTTTGTTCAAAATGTGAAATGGTGTATATATATATATATATATATATATATATATATAAAAACATAACGACATAGGGATTTATAAGTCAATTTATCTTAAAGACGTGGTTGACATCATGAAAGTCTAATACTTCAAGTCCTTCCTCTGTTTTCTTATTTGCAAGAACTGACTTTTGTTTTTTTATGATCTATTTTTCCAGATAAAATGAAAGAGAATTTTATTTACCTCCTTACATTTGTTAATATTAATGTATAAAGATAAACAAACCTTCAGCTTTAGACAGGAGCACTCTTCCAAAAATAGACAAGTCTCTTTCTAGCCAATAATTCCATACTGTATACTATGAAGTGCCATAATATTATTGGCAGAACGATGGGGCATGATGACAAGGCGCATTGTGATTGGCTGTATGTCGAAGAGTTTACGATATCCAACAATGAACTACGGAGACATTTCCTATTAAAGTGTTAACAGGAGTGTTACATCACAAATGTTAGCTTCCATTCAAGCTAAGCTAGCATGCAGGTGTTGTTATAGTAACTCACACACCCTAACTTAATATGATCGCGAGTTAACTTTACTATTGTAACGTTAATTAACACTAATATACTGGGGGCCGCGGACTGACTGACAGACTTCTTGATTTGATAACCATAAATACATACCCCAGTGACTTGATCTAAAAAACTAAATGAGACAGTTTACAATGGCCGTGTATGTGAGAGTGAAGGCCTGGCTCGCAGTCTCCGCTCTAATTCATCCCAAATGTGTTCTATGGTGTTGCAGGCCCGTCAGGTTCTTCCACATCAAGCTTTCCCAAGCTCGTCCATGTCTTTTGTGCATTAGTGCACAGTCATGTTGGAACAGGAAGGGGCCATCACCAAACTGTTCACAAAGAAATTGTCTTAATTCTTAATTGTCTTAATACAATACTCTTAATGCTTGGTATGCTAAAGCATTAAGAGTTCCTTTCAAAGGAGATAAGGGGCAGAGCCCAACTCCTGAAAAACAATCCCACACCAATTCCAACATGACTGCGCACCAGTGCACAAAGCAACGTCCTTGGTTTAGTAGAGTTGAAGCTGTTGAAGGGAGGGCCAACATCATCGAATATAAATATGAATTTATTTAATATAAAAAAATATTTTTTTAAATATATATATCGATTGTGGAGTCAGTGTGGCGAAATGCCACACAAAATAATCTCAATTCGGAACTGAATAGTTTTTTCATTTCGTGACATTATGTTTATGTCACAAACTCTTTCTTTTGTAATTTGCAATGTTAATTTTAATTATAATGTTATAATGTTCTTTGCTTTTGGAGTGTGTACCCTTCAGCAACAACAGCAGCGACTAACTTGACCACAGCATACCTTTGAAATCGCTCTTGTATTTTCACCCAGTTTTAAATACTGTACCATACACAGTACGGTTCCTTATGCGGATAGTAAAATAACTACATTTTAACAGTTTTAACTCTATTTGATTAATGCCTGACAAAACTTTAAGATAGTTCCGTTTAGTAAAGTAATACATTTCAAATACGTACAGAAATAAAAGTGCAATAAATACACGCGCACATTTCCCGCAACACATTCTGCCACTTTATTTCTCTTCGGGGAAGATTTATACCCAGCAGTTGGTGAGTCTGACATGATCAGCACGGCTTGATTTGATTAAACTTCTGATGTTGTAAACACTACTGTCATTCAAATTCTGTTTCATCTTTTTTTTTTCCCTAATCAGGGTGATTTTCTTTACAGTGGTGCCAAACACATAGAACTCCTCTGCCAGCACGTCTAGTGCCCTTAAATCCCCCTAAAATACGGCTTGAATAGAAAATCTGAAACAATTAACTGTAGTACTATTACAAACATCTGATCTTGTTGTGACTATGACCCTGTTTGAATTCATTCCAAAATAGAATTAGACAAGCGGCATACTGTGAAAATTCCATAAAAACTCTGCACAGTGAGTCATATCTGGTGCCTTATTGTTAACACTGACAGGAAGATTACCTTGTGTGGCATAACAGCACAGTGGGAAAGGTTGCTGCATTCCAATAACAGGATCCTGAGATGCACAAAGTTCGATCTTATTCCAGGGCATTAAAAATGCATGATTAAATTACACTGCCTGGCCGAAAAACACTGCTGCTTAGATTTAACAGGAAAAAAATTTGGGGATAATTACTGCAGTGATCATTCAGCAACAATGCTTTTAACACTAACTAGTGCAATAGGTAGCTTCTCATTTCTTTAAAAACAAACCAAAAAAAATCTTATCCCACGGTTGCGTCAAAGACATCATTTTGAAAAGAGATATTACTGGAATTGGGATACGAACTGTCGAATGCATTATTAAACCCTGGAAGGACGGAGATAATCCTGCAAGTTTGTGGATGTGGTAGTGGGGGAAAAGACCATGATCTGAGATTATTCAAACACTCGGTGAAGTTGCATCACAAAAAAAGATTTAAATTGATATGGAGCAAATACAAAGGAGATTTGGAGAAATTGATAACGATCATGTGGTCTGATGAGCCCAGACTGGCTCTATTCCAGAGCTACTGTATGGGCGTGTCAGGGAATAAATAAAGGGAAGCACATGAAGCGATGCACCCATCATGCATAGTGTCCACTGTACAAGCCCTACATGGCAGTGTTATGATCTGGGGTTGCTTCAGTATGACCAGGTTATCATACCAATACAATTAGACAAGCGGCTAATTGTATTTTTTTCTTCCCTAAAGACACAGAAATAAAAATGCCAAGATTCACTGGGCTGAAATTGAGAATGATGTTCGGGAAACACAAGGAATCGCTTTCTTACATGAATTTGTCACAAAATGCACAATGTTGTGAAGCTGCCTAAGGTTGTCAAAACAACGTCATAGTGCCAGGCGGTGTACTAAACTCCACAGTTATACACAACTAAACACATTTGATAAGCAAAAATCTGAGGCCGATGCATAAAAAGCTCTTCTGACACTGTAGATTTTTGTACCTAATATAATATATGAATATAATATATATATATAATATAAATATCTTACCCAACCACTGGAATTAAAGTGACTGTTGCTGCTCCTACACTTAATGTAACTTAACGTAAGCTGTTTTTTTTTTTTTTATCTAACTGATTATAATTATAATAATTACTGAGTGGTTTGTCCACAGAGGTACATATCCAGTACTGTGCAAAAAGTATTAGAACTCGATATATAGTTAGTTAAATAACTGCTGTAGAGCAAGGACGTCTTCAAAAAATCAGTAATTAATGAGACAGTGTCTTAAAATCTAGTCTCTGGTACAATTTGTGCAGTTTTATAAGGAAATTAGCTGCTTAGTTTTACTGAACATCCTGCAGGACCAGACAGAGGACTTCTGAGTCACACCTGCTTCTTTTATCACGCATGCAAAACCCAGAAGCTTTCTCTTTTTTTTGGCTGAAAAGTGGTCTTATATAATATATAATATGCTGCTTTCTTTTCTGGCTTGGAATCTATTTATTTATTTATTTATTTATTTACTTTTTGACTAATGTTTACAAATCAGAAATGTACCGATTTAATAATGAAATCATGAAATAAACATATATAGCGAAGTTTGTACATAAAAAAGGGGCCACAGACATGTGCACATATACATACGTATGGTATCATCCATTCAACAAACATTAGGTTAATCTTCATAAATTCCCTTTTTTATTTACTTTTTTTTTAACGATCACAACACAATGTCTTATTTACAGCAAAGAATAAGAATTCATTCTAATAATGCAACAAAGGCAAACAAAGGCAAGGTGAAAGTCTAGACACTATATCAACAATGTACAGAACCATTGCTGTTGTAAGATATATTGTAAAGGAAAGGGGGCATTATGCAGTGCGTCACATCTGCACATTAGAAATTGATGTGCCGCACAGAGCCCTCGATAACCAAGGCAAGATCTGTGCAAAAACATGAGAAATATCTAATCCTGTTCCAGTACCTATAGCATAAGTCAAGCGTGATATTAAGCCTCTCAAGCTTATATTATATAAGGCCAGGTTTAAGGCCGTTCATGTTATCCTGGCTCACAAAAATACAGAAGTCCAACCTGCTGCCTATCTGAACCCACAATTTTCTCGACTAAAGCTCAATTTAATCGGTTACACTAAAGCACACACCATGTGTGGCAGTGCCGTGCTCGGTGAAGCTTTTTAAACGATCTAAAAGGGAAAACTATTGCAATCTCACCTGACTTTGCCACGGTCCATAAAAGTACAGGAAAAAACCATGCACTGTTCACGAATGTGGTCACAAGCTGGATACATTTATGTAAATCAATGAACAATCTTATATGCTTACATAAATCAGATCTGACAAATTAAAAACACACGTTTGTAGATGTTCATTATAATTACATTGTAGTTAGGAACGTTTCTTAAACTAATTGTATTTAATAATTGCAGTTGGGGATGTCAATGATTAGTTATTTATAAAGTTATAATAAGAATTTAATAAGAATTTAATGGGTTAAAAACATATTTGTTTTGCATTATATTACTCTGCAGCTCACAAATCTATTAACTTATACACCATAAGAAGGCGCCATTGCAGTTTAGGCGGTGAGAACTGTTTTACAAGGCAAGAGGTTTCTGACAGCCCTATTGATTTAAATTCTGTTTGTTTAACCAGGTTTAACTTCATTAGTTTCTCATCCTAATTTGTTGGAATTGCAGCGATTCAAATATGTAAAAAATGCATTTTAGGTGCTTGCACAGTTCATAAAGCGATTTATTTTTGGGGGGGGTTTCTGAAAAAAATGTTCCAGTGCCACATCATTATTTCTTATGTTTCTTAATCTGTTTTGCAGTTCTTTTTAATATTTCGTTGGTTTGAGGGAGCAAACCATTTGCATCAGATTTAAAGAATTAACATCAATCCTATCAACTTAAATAAGCAGTTTGATATTGGCTAGCAGCTACTGTATGTATAATGTGCTAACCTCAACAACAGCTGCATGCTAATGTTAGCTTAAGCTAACTTTAATAGCATTTCCCTTACATGCTTGCTAATAACTTACTTGGTGACTCCTGATAGATTCAACCTGCCTATGATCCACTTCCAAGCAAATCAGTGTAGTAGTTGATTTCTACAATTTAATGATATTTTGTCAATTTTACAATTAAAAAAAGAGAAAAAAAGAAAGAAAGAAAACTCATGTGGTGATCACCGTTGATATTCTGTTGAGCTGCTACAAATAAACCAGCGTATTGAAAATAGTGCATTGTGCTACCAGAAAGTTTTAAATGGACCTTAAACTGAGAACAAATACGGGTATCATAATTCAATTACGGATTGTTAAAAATTTTTGCTTAATGATAACGTGCAAAATTTGAATTTTTTATGCACAACAAACAATTGGTGCACCGCAGACTTAAACACAACATTAGCCACTAGCAAGCTAGTAAATGGATGGCCATTTGTATAAAGATATAATTAAAAAATCCATAAAAAGAACAATACAGCCTTGATTGCCTTAATCCAACATAAAATAAGAGCTCTGAATGCATAAAGTGAAGAACACTGCAGTAACTACTAGCTAATCTACACAAACACGCTAGCTAAAACAGATCAGAGGATAAACAGACCTTTACCCAAACTGAGGCCCTTTATCGTCTTGCCTTGCCCAGTCTTATCATGTATAAAATGCAAACATAAATCAGTCACTCTCCAGACCACTTATCTTGTACAGCGTCACATGGGCCCTGGGAATTCGAGGCACTAGACGGGATACACCCTGGACGAGATGCCAGGCCACCGCAGGGCATAAACACACACACTCACTAACACACTCACTAACACACTATGGGCAATTTGGAAATGCCAGTAAGCCTAATCTGCAAGTCTGTAGATTGTGTGGAAACCGCAGTAACCGGAAGAAACACACCAAGCATGAGAAGAGGGTGTGCAGAAACCCGAAGGGAAGACTTGAACCCTCAACCATGGAGGTGAGAGACCACAGTGCTAACCACTACACCACCACGCCAAACATGAACCAAATTACATCTTAAAAGCTGGATTTCCAGCTAAGCAATTTCACAACATGAGTAAAAAGTCAAATTTAAAAATAAATCAAAAGTTGATGCATAATGCTGTCATACATGATTAAGCTGCCATTTGCTCTTTACCTACAAAACTCCTGCTGAATCCAATCCAGGAGCTGTGGATGTAAATTATTGTGAATTACCTGAATTATTATCATAAGCTTTACGGGGTGACTCTCAACAACATTCTTTTAGGTATTTGTATACAGTACAGGACTGTGCAAAAGTCTTAGACACCATATTATCTGTAGTACAAATGTTAAATAGGTACGTTTATCATATAGGTATCATATATCTTTATTCGCTATTTCTAAACATGCTTTAAGTATGAATAAATAAATGAAATTACAGAAGAATGTTTGCATGCCTATAAAAAAAGCAACATATCACATAACAGACAAGTTTTCAGACTGAACAAAAAAAAAATGATGTAAAGGCTTCTGGGTTTTGCATGAAAATAGAAAGAGAGTGACAAAGTTACCAGACAATCTCCTATTCTCCAGCACGCTCAGTAAAACCTAACAGTTGTTTTACTTATAAAACTTGCCCACATCTGTATCTAACACTACTGATTACTACACAACAAGCTTTTACACCAAATATTGCCTGTGTTTATTTTACAAGTCTTTAGTGTCTTTATAAGTCTTTAGTCTTTATAGATGTTTCTTTTATGTAGAAATGTTTTTAAAAGCACCGTTTGCACAGTACTGTAAGTAAAGCAGCTGTTAGGGTTTATTTTTTTTATTCTCTCACTCCCCGTCTATACCATTTCATTCTGTATACAGGGTCTCGTGCACTTGTAGTCTATCACGTTATACTTAATGCACAAGCTGGGGTACACCCTGAACAGGCGTCAATAGCAGGACAGCCACAGACACACTCACACCCTCATTAACATGTTACGGGCAATTTGGGATCGTCGACACCAAGCATGGGGAGAACATGCAAACTCCATGCACACAGGCAGAAATAGAAACCGGACACTGGAAGTGCAAGGCCATAGTGCTAACTAAGAGTACTGTACAATGAAAACATTTACCAGCAACACAGCATAGGTCGGTGACGATTCCAAAAAAATACATGTGCTCATATAGACACCTGGCCAGTGTGTTAAACTGTGCATTTGGGTTTTCAGATATGTCAAGTAGAACAAAAGTTATTATCACTTTTATAAGATGTAAATTTGACCACAACCAGAATAACTGAATGACATCAGAAAAAAGTAAATCTCTTAAAATGAGAGTTTAAAATGTGAAACTCTCAAAATGTATGTTATTTTAATTTTTGGTCAAAGAAACACTCAAAAACAATAAAAACATGTGAGCATGTGTATATGTGGTATTTCTTTGCCAATGTGACCCATTTAAAAAAAAATAATGTTTGTACAGTTGGTTAAAATGAACTAAAATTCAGTTGAGCCTATTTTGACTGCAAAAAGGATGCATCATTATATACTGCACAATCCTGAGCCCTATACTGTATATGTTTATTTAAAAAAAAAACAGCAAAACAAGTAATGGCTAAAATGCTCTGAGATTTTAAGGGCTACAATCATAGCCAGTACCAATCACGTCTTTGGTGTTTGCAGATTTTAATTTCATGCACATGGATATGGTCGTCCCTAATTTTACGTCTTCATTAATGAGAAAGGCAAAATTTCATCTAGCCTTTAGATATTACATCTACAATAAACACAATGGAATATGATTTCCTAGGTCTATTTACTGCATTGGGTAATGCTGGAGTAACAGTGTTTTAAAGCTGTGATTGGCCAGCCCAGTGGCTTAGTGGTTAGCACGGTACGTGCACCTCCAGGATCCGGGTTTGATTCTGGCCTCGGGGGCTGTGTGGTATGGAGTTTGCCGTGCTTGGCGGGTTTCCTCTGGAGACGTGACATGCACTGTGCAAAGACAGTGTGTAAGTGTTGAGTGGAGGTCCTACTACGAACGTAAAAATGGGAATGAATACAATGGTCACCATTAGCCTCCATGGTCCCTGTAGTTGGATGGATAGAATGTTGTGATTAGCCAAAATGCTATGCTAGTCAGATTTTAATGATATACAAATAGATATATGAATCTATTTCTTATACAACTGGGTATCTATCGAATACATCATAWATAAAGTGAAAAAGATAGTTCAGTATAGAGGCCGAGGAGTCTCCCTTTCTTTATTGTGGTATGGCCCAGGAGCCATGGACCATTTCCTTTGCCCATCATTTCATTCCTTCATTTTAGCCCGTACTTGTTTTGTTTTGTTTGGGGTTTTTTTTTTGTCTGTGACTTCTCGTATGAAATGTTGGACTGCATGAATATAAAGATACAATAAACAGAATCATTTATTTCAGCCTAGATCCTTACAGTAGCGTTGAAGGGTGGGGTTCAGGGTGTCTCACCTAAGCCAAAGACACAAAGGCACCAAACAACACACACACACACACACACACTGACACGCGCGTATAAAGGAGGTGAAGTGAATCGTGCAATCGGAGCACAAGTCGTACCTGGACATTCTTTGCCTTTGTCCGGCTCGCAGTCGCTGGAGTGAGGATATGACGCCTGAGCTCCGAGCGCAGCCGCGATGGTCAGGAGGCAGAAGAGAGCGCAGTGGAGATGGCGGCATCGGAGTGTCCTGGTCCTAATGAGCTGGGAGCTGAGCTGACCTGATATCATGATGACACAGGGGTGTCCGGAGTGCTAGGCAGCTTGATTATTATTGATTGATTGATTGATTTATTTATTCGTTCTTTCTTTACTTATGTATTAAATACGATGCAAAAAAAAAAAAACCCGTAGGAAGAAGAAGAAAAAAAAACAACACGCGCTAATGCATGTAGCTACAATGTATCGTATTTAAACCCAGCGTGTTTGATGTTTCCGAGAAACGAAAAACACTCTGTAGCACAAACGTCTCAAACAGAAAGAAAAAAAAAAAAAAAGCTCGCGTGCATGGAGTTCAATACACACCGAGTGTGTTTCCGTAGGCAGACCAGTACACTCACTCCGTCGTAGCTCCTTCACTCGTTCCTTCCCCTTTGTGCTGTCTCTGTGTGCATCTCGACTCTCAATCCGCTCCTGCCTCTCCCGATTGCAGACCGCGTGTGTCTCTATGTGTGTGTGTGTGTGTGTGTGTGTGTGAGAGAGAGCGAGCGAGCTTTGTATTATTATTATTGATGCTCGAAAAAGAAAAAAAAAAAAACCCGTATGGCAAAGACAAAAGCGCTACACTCGTTACGAGCACCCTGCCAAAAAGCCAACAACAAAGGGTCCGAAAAGGATGGTGTGAAGTCATGTGACCCTGAGACCACCTCCCCCAACTCACACCGGGAATCTGCTGAGGACGCTGGAAGTCCGGAGAGTGTTCCTCTGATCTGAAGGAAGCCAGGGTAACCAGGTCTACTGAGATGTTTAGCAGTAAAGAAGAAAGTCTTCGGTTTAAAATAATAATAATAATAATAATAAATTATAAACTAGTATTAAATAAATGATCATCAGGGGAAAAGTCATATTAATCTATAAATTAAAGACAAGAAAAATATTCTCTCTTTTTTAAAAAAAAAAACAATTGCAATAATTTAAGTCATGATTCATTTAGTTTGTATAGTTTTCAATTATATTTACAGAATATAAAATTGGTAAAGAGGTTCAGTGGTTAAGGCAATGGACTATGGTTTGGAAGGTTCCAGGTTTAAACCCCATCAACACTAATTGCCCCTTTTCAGCCCTTAATCCTCAACTGCTCAGACGTATAATGAGAAAAAATGTTGGACTGGATAGGGGCGTCTGTCAAATATATATATATATATGTTCTGTGTCTTTTTTTTTTTTGTGTGTGTGTGTAAAAACATCATTTGATCATAGCCAGTATCAGTATTGGGCAAATACAACCTCAGACAAACAACAGCATTTTTTTTACTTTTTTACTATTATGTGCCACTTTGTGTTGGTCTATCACATAAAATCCCAATGTTTGCAGTTAAAACCTGACACTGTGTGTATGTCACTGAAGTTATTGATCCGGTTAAGTGGAACTATAATCTGAGTAGATAACCACGCAGTGTGTGCTACCAGTGGCAATAAAGTGCGCAAATACAATCATGTTTAAAAAGTTAGTACCTCCAACTATATACCTGTTAAATTGTAAAATATCACTAGATCTTCCTTCTGATTACTTACAAAGAATATACAAAGAAATGTATATTAATCTTATGGTCATCATCTCGTGCACCAACTTTAAAGATGTGTTTGGCACAAGTGGGTAATCTTCTTCCATTGGAAAAAAACTTACTTATGATTTACAGAACAAATCTGAACTATTCTGGCGGATATGGGCCCCTTTGTGGAATCTACTTGAACAATCATGACTCTTTCTTTTATGTTTTCTTTTACTGGACTGTTTTGCCCTTGTTTTCCATGTTCACTCTTATATTAACAGATTATTGTTTATTTTTAAATGTTTGCTGTAGGTGTTGATTGTATATTGATCTGGCTCTGCTTTAAAAAAAATATATTATTTTTTTGTTGTTGTTGTTAAATACCAATAAAAATATATATTTTTTAAAAAGTTAGTACCTCCCTTATTTAATTCTATGTGGTTTTGTGTAAAAACATAAGAAAATCATCTGATCATAGCGGGTCTCAGTATTAGGCAAATAGGACAACATGTAACTTTTTTCACTCTGCCTTTATTTATTTAACAAAAATGAAGACAAAAAGAGAAACATGAGACAATAGCTTGTAGATCCTCCTTTAGCACTTGAATAACTTGAAGGAATCATTTCCTGTACGACTTCATCAGTCTCTCGTATCGATGTGGCCCATTCTGCTTTACAACAATGCTTCAGTTCATTGAGGTTTTGGTAATTCGCTTCTGCGCGCGCGGCTCTCTTAAGGTCCTTCCACAGCAGTTCAGTTGGGTTGAGGTCTGGACCAACACAGCACTGGACATTAAAGCCAAACAACTCCAATTTGCTCTCATCTGTCCATAGGACATTGTTCAAGAAGTTCTGTGTTTTGTTCAGAAGCAGTATTGCTCCCATGTTCAGAAGACAGAAGAGTTATTCCCTGACAATCCTTCCCAACAAACCATACTTGTTCAGTCTTGTTCTTATTGTGCCATCATGGACTTTAACATTTACCATGCTCAGTGAGGCCTGTAGATTTTATTTTGCTGTGACTTGAGTAGAAAAGGAACATGGAGTTGTTTAAATACTATATTACCTATATTACAATACTACATGACAGTATTGATGGTATATATCTATATACTTTGTGTATACAGTATATACAATCTATAGAGTCAGTCTAATTACAATTACAATAGCAATTTATACACACGTCAGGAAAAGAAAAACTTGTATTTTCTTATTGCTATATGTTATATATTGAGCAATGTATTGCCGATTGCTGCATATTCAGACTGAGCGTTTTTTTTTTGCAACAAGTATTTGTTCATTTTATTTAACATGCTATTGTCACTGTTATACTTCCATAAGATTATTCTTCATGAAGTCGTGGAATTGAGTACTGGAATATGCCTATAACATCTGGAAAGAAAAACCCTATAGGTGTGATACTCTGGTCATTCAGTACATTCAGGGCGTCAGCTGACTTTATGTTATTGCCACATATCGTTGCCGAGCCTAGACCTGAGCAGCTGAAGCCAACACTACCTCCAGAGGCTTGTACAGTGGCCTCTGTGCATGATGGGTGCATCGCTTCATGCACTTCCGATCTTACCCTGATTCACCCATCACCCTGGAACACGGTCAGTCTGGACTCACCAGACCACATGACTTTGCACCAAAATCCAATTCTTATGCAGGCACTCCACAAAAAAAACTGACTTCAGTGTTTTTAACACAATTCAAGTTGATGCTGTTGATGACATGAATGTGCAAATTTAGTAGAGAATTGTGTGTAGCAGGACTTTCATAATTTTTCTTTTTACCAGAACAAAAGAATAAATGAATAATGCATAAATAAATATTCAGATGCTTTACAAGTTAATGAAACTATAAAATGTGATAAAATGTGTTGGGACAATTTATGAAAAAAAATTGTAGCAAAATTTATTATTCATTAATATTAATATAAATTATTTGCCTGGTAGGTTTAGAGATGGATGGACAAAGAGGAGTGAACGCTGAATAAGTCCTTAGACAAAGGACATTACAGCTGTTGAATAACTTTAGCACTGGGGAGTTTTATGGCTGAAGCAGTGTAAGTAGCCTCCCTACTGTGATATAGTTTTATTTCAAAGGAGTTGTGACTTTTCAGATGATAAAAATAAATTGCTAATTAAGTTTGTTAAGAAATGAAAGGTTTCAGCTTCTAAAAGCTAGTGCTTTAGTGGTTGGCAATTTGTATTAAAATAAAAAAAATAGTAATAATAATAATTATAATTATAACCCAGAGAAATGTGCTTTATTTTTTCACAAAATGATAACTGAGATATTATAAAGTTTCTGAAGCTAATGGAAAGGAGGCCATGGGCAATGATACCATGATTTCCTGATTGCATCAATATTTTACCTTAATATTGGTGGTGTAGTGATTAGCACTGTCGCCTTGCACCGCCAGGGTCTGGGTTTGATCCCCGGCCAGGCTCGATTCCCGTCTCTGTGTGCATGGAGTTCGCATGTTCTCCCCATGTTTGGTGGGTTTCCTCCGGGTACTCCAGTTTCCTCCCACAGTCCAAAGACACGTAGTAATTGCCCGTAGTGTGTGAATGAGTGAGTGTGTGTGTGTGTCTGTGCACTGCGATGGCTTGGTACCCTGTCCAGGGTGTACCCTGCCATGTGCCCTAATATAGGCTTCCCTGAATACAGGATTAAGCGGTATAGATGATGAGTGAGTGAGTGAGTAAACAAATGCAGCTCAAAGATTTTATTTTAAAGACCAAATAGGTGGGATCATTGCCCAAGTATCACTTCAACAATCAATCACTTTGGTGTGTTACCCAATCTGCATTTTCATAAGGACCTGCCATTCATCTCTGTAATCTTTGACTGGTGGAATCGTTTTGTTCCTTTCCTTTCCTCAGGTCATGCTATGGTGAGACACTGCATGAAAAGAGCTGTATCCGGTCAAATCTGGTATGGGAAATCCCCGCTAAACTTTAAGCCTGCCAGATGTCTGAGGCAGAGTGCTTGGAAAGGGAGAATGCAAAAGGACATTTTGTGAAACGACCAGATACCTCATGTATGTGGGTGTATACGGGAATCGGTGCAACTTTCTCGGAGTCCTCACGGCTAGCCGTGAGAGGAGATGGCTGTGAGGTGTGAAGGCTGTGAGGTGTGAAGGCCTTTTGTATGTTAATTACAAAGAGGTGCTGTCCTTCTTATCATAGCCGGGTGGGGGGGATTGGCCATGGATTAGCCTAAGCACTTGCCCGCACAACTACTTTTTGTTACTTGCATTGTTGTAGGTTTCCAGCTTATTTAACAGTTTGTCACGTCAGAATTATACGATGTTGTTTAAAAATGTATGTATTGAAGCGTTTTTAATTCAACATTACAGGAAGCTGTAAGGAGCCTCAATAATTCAGAAAACAACCCACATAAATACGATCCACAACCTGGGTACGAATGTTGTTTCTTTAACTGCTATATATGGGATTTTACATACTCATTTTAAATGTAATTAATGACACTACTCTCTCTTTCCACACAGAATAAGTTTCAAACAGTGATGACGTGTCATAGTCATCCGCTGGAGGAATTAAAGATGACTTTTGCAGACCCTGAGTGTATAAACGGTCATCAGAAATTGTTATTGTATTTATTTTCATGTGCCTTTATTTTTTTTCCCTCTAATAATTTGAATTGTTTCTGAAACTGATTTTTCAGATTTTTCATATATATTTTTATCCAGTATGTTACAGGACTTACTATGAGACATTGCAGAGGAAATACTCTTTGTCTCGGCCAGGAAAGTCTCAGCTGAGACAAATTTGAGACTTATGTATTAAGTTTGGTCCATCTCAGTGTTTTTAGGGATTAACGTATGGTGTGTTTTGCAGTTGCTCGAGTCCAGGTGTAGAGTCGTTCACACAGATGCAGAGAGAGAGAACTGTGTCAGACTGCAATGCAGGAGCTGATGTCTGATGAGGAGGATACCATCGCGTGCCATGCCGTCAGCGTGTAATATCTAACGGGACCGAGCTAGAAGGACATTTATTTTGTACATCTAACAAGCACTGGTGCATGTTTGTTTTAGTCTTGCTTTCAGTTTAATTGCACCTTCATAAATGCACATTTGTTCATTTTTTTTCCATATTTGGTTTTTTACCCCGTATTCTTACTTTGCTTTGTATATTTATTAGTGTTTGATTTGATTTTAATAAAAAAATTCTTATTGATTTTAATAAATCAATTCTATTGCCATTTTTTAAATTATGTAGGGTATGCATAGTGCTATTGGGGGGGGGCGGGAGGGTGGATAGGGTCTATCCACATACCTGCCCAATAACCAATCAATAACCAAAGTTATGAGGGCTTGGGTTGGGCTAAATAAAAATGAGCTGAGTAATGTTCCAATAGATGTCAGGGTTTTGGGAGTGTTTTTTTTTTTTTTTAACAACCAATCAAAGTAGAGATAAATAAACCAATAGGGAAGAGCAGAGTTGTGCAAAGGTGTAAAATGCAAATGGAGCTTGAGGTGTGAAGGTCCTCTGACAAAATCCTTGAGTGGATTATTTGCCATGGCAACAAATGGCTGTACCATGGAAGGATTCCTCAGCGAGATACATCCGAATTGGTATCAGTAAGTATGCTAGCTTGGTGGAATTTGATGTATACGGTCAGTGGTACTGTAGATACTTCCGAAAATCAGTGATGTATACGGGAGTTTCCTAGTACAGATACACCTCTTTTCATGCAGTGAGAGGCACAGAGTAAACTCACTCACTCATCATCTACACCGCTTAATCCTGTATTCAGGGTCACGGGGGCCTGGAGCCTATCCCAGGAGCTACTAATTAGTCGTTGACTATAAAACAATGATTCACATTTTGGTTGGCATGGTGGCTTGGTGTTTAGCACTGTCCCCTTGCACCTCCAGGGTCAGGGTTTGATTCCCACCTCGGGCCCGTGTGTGTGTGGAATTTGCATGTTCTCCACGTGCTTGGTGGGTTTCCTCCGGGACTCTGGGACTCCGGTTTCCTCTCACAGTCCAAAGACATGCAGATTAGGCTAACTGGTGTTCCCAAATTGGCCGTAGTGTGTGAATGAGAGTGTGAGTGTGTGTACGTGTTTATACCTTGCGATGGATTGGCACCCCCTCCAGGGTGCCTCATGCTTTAAAGTCTCCTGGGATAGGCTCCAGGTAAAATCGTTAATAGGCTTAAATCCAAGTCTGTACTTATTATAGTAGTCTTTAAAGAGAAAGTTACAAATTGTGCCTGCTTTACAAAAAAAGTTCAAATAACAGTTTGGGCAGTCTCACGAAACCCAAACAAGATGCAAGCTGTAAGAGAACAATGTGTTGCAGCGTCCTGAACAGAAGAAGGAAGAAGTTTCGTAAATCTCAACTGTTAAAAAAAGAAATGCCGCCGACTAAAGGGTGGTTTTCTGGATAGCGAGCAAAGTAAACCAGGACTAGGCCTTAACACAGACTATTAGCCTAATCGTTCTCTAAAACGTGCTTGTTTTTTTTAGACATGGACTAATTGCTGTTTACTCACATAAACTATTGGCATCCTGGGAGAAGTGAACAAAAGTAAAATTAAGGAAGCCAGGACGACTGAACAAGCATGGCTCGACCTGGTTTAATCAGCACACCGTGGCTTCATCTGTTGCACGTTTGCAGAGCCAGGATGAGAAGATGTAGATAGCAGAGATAAGACTGCATGCACCCGGGGAATCGATCACAGAATTACCGATAGCTAAATAGATAGGACTCACGAGGCAATCTTTTCATGAACTCAGCAACAGCTGCTTATGAAGAGACGAATAACATCTAAAATGGCTGCTATAATTAAACAGAGAAAAAGCCTGATTGAATGCATAAGTGTTCCAAAAAATGTACAATTAATATCCAGTGCTCCACTGAAACCGTCATGATTACTGTGCAATCATTAATTTAGCAAAAATCAAGGCAAAAATAATATTCATCCAATATAATTATAATTATCCATTAGCTTGTAGATCCTCCTTTAGCAGCAATAACGTAAAAATAATCCTTTCCCGTATGACTTGATCAGTCTCTCACATCGTATTAGACCGTTCTACTTAATGTACAATATTTCATCAAGTTTTTGGGGCATTTGCTTATGCACTGCTCTCTTAAGGTCCTGTCACTGTATTTTAGGTTGAGCTCCAGACACAGCGGTCGCGTCACAGGCCATGTCCAGGAACACCACCGGGTGGTGCAAGCACTAAAATCATGATTTTAGAAGGCCAAAGGGTCAAAGGTCACGGAAGGGAAGCACATGGGAAGGTCAGGTCTGAGCCACTGCATGCTGTACTGGTCCTACGTCTGCTTAGAAAAATGTGGGGTGTTGTCAGGACGGCCACATGGCGTAGAACCTGTGCCATGTTGTGTGTGGATCGGATGGTCTGCTGTGGCAGTGACTTGACTGGAGCAGCCAAATGAAAGGATATTGCTAGGCCTGACAGGAATAATCACTAGCACATGAATCATTATACTGTTACATTGATTCATTTCACTGTCTGCTTTACTTATGTCATGTGCTTGAGCATAAGTGTGACTTCTGACTGATTTTTTTCAATGTTGACAACCTGGCAAAGGTAATCTTTGTGTTGTTGTAGATCATTAAAATCATTTAATTAAAAGTTTCTAAAACAACCTATGCAGAAATGATACACTAGAGGGCAGCACAGACCATCCAGGAGTAAACATTTATTTACTTATTTTAAAATAAACTCTACAGGGTGATATCAGATGTGGGATCTTTGCATTTTTTAATAGATCCTTAAATTGTTTTATTGCTTGTGCTGGTGTTTTTAAACCCTGAGTAGCAATAGCGCTCAATGTAACGCTTTTCTTTAGTCCAGTTTTGGATGTCATTATCCGGATTTACATAAGTGAGAAAATGAGAAACTTGGTGTATGATGTGAGGTTTGTATCAGCTTAGTTAGGGAAAGGCGGTGCTCGGAGAGGATCGGGTCTCTTTAGGATCTGAGGGTCAAACCCGGGGTGAAGATTCCCCTCTCTTTTTGCACAAGACAAGAACGGCCATAACATTATGACCGCCTGCCTAATTTTGTGTAGGTCCCTCATTTCTATGGCAACCACCCTTAACAGTTTCATCAATTTGATCTACATCATAACTCTTCTATTGGATCGGACTACACGGACGGGCCTTCACTCCCCATGTGCATCGGTACTCCTTGGCCACCCGTCACCCTGTTGCCAGTTCAGTGGTTTTCCTTCCTTTGATTACTTTTAGTATGTCCTGTCCATTGCAGACCAGGAACATCCAACAAGAGCTGCAGTTTCGGAGTTGTTCTAACCCAGCGCAATTTGGCCCGGAGTTTGTTCATTTACGTACAAATATTAGGCATATGACTCCTGAGGACATGACTACTATTCTCTGCTCGTTAAGAAATCCATCAGGAGACTCACCGTGGCAGCAGCGATATTGTAGATGAGGTCACCTGGAGGTACTCTTCTCCCTCAGTTATATTCGTTGTGTGCTCTTCATGGTTGGAATCACTTCCCGCGGATTGTATGAGAGGCTTTTTGTGCGGAGAGGCAGTGACAGGAGTTTGAGAACTTCGCGGTTTGAGCCAAATGTTTTGTTCCCTTTTCATAAGCGATTTTCTTTCTGACATTAAGCCAGTGTGTCTCATGGGCACCACAATCATGGCGCTTCCCCCAAAGGTGTGGAAGAGCCCAAAGGAAGCCTGAAACTAGAGACCGGGATGATTGTGTGGTTTCAAACACCTGCGACTGTTAAGGCTTTCTGTAAAAGACACAGGAATGAAGGCAGGTGATACCGTGGCACGGCACAGGGCAGACTCATCGATAGATTCCACCTGATGGAAAATCTCAACCGACTCAGAGTTGTGTCAGTTTTATGTTCCTGGAATCGATTTTTAATAAAATGTCATAAACTGACATGCGGTTCTTGAGCAGTTACTGTCAACCTCCAAGTGTGTGCCTACTTTCTCTACATTCTATTTCCATTTTATTATGGAGAAACTCTTTATGTCAGAAAATAGAGCTACAATGTCCGTTATCTCACTGAGATTCGCTGTCGAGATGTGTGATCAACATCAGCGTGTCTAAAGTATTTGAGCATCTGAAGTTTTTCTCTTATTCCATGTACTGTAGTTGTATTCAATTCAAGATTCAAAGAACTTGAATTAATCCCAGAGAGAAATTGCTCTGTCTTGGTTACAGTTGCTTTCTGTTGTTTCAAAAGAGTAATAAAACAGTAATGAATTAGACAAGGGGGGAGGAAACAGAAAAAGAAAAAAAACAAACACCTAAGAACAGTAAACCCCATATTGTCAAACAGAAAGTCACAGCACATGAGCGATTCACATGTATTGCACTTGACGGGAAAAAAGGCATTGCACAAATAATACAGTTTTCAATATTGCACTGAAGAGTGCACTGCAGGCCCAGTAGTATTGTATAATTGTATTATTACAGACAGTTACATCGCGTAAACGCTACAGAGAAGAGTTGTATAATTTTATGGCCGTTGGTAGAAAAGATCTCCTGTGGCGCTCTGTAGTACACACACACACTAAGTAGTAATCAGTCGCTGGCTGAATTTGCTCCTCTGGACGGAGAGCTCCATGCCTAGCACAGATCCGGCCGTTTTAATAACCTTGTCCAGTCTAATTCTGTCCGACACTTTCATCCTGCAGCAGACCGCAGAATAAAAAAATGACACGCGCCTCAACGGATTCACAGAACATCTGAGGAACGGTGTTGCAGACGTTAAAGGACCCGAGCGTTCGCAGAGAATACAACCTGTTCTGTCCTGTCTTGTAGAGCGCCGATGTGTTAAGTGACAGGTCCAGTTTGTTGTCGAGATGGACTCGCATAAACAGTGGAACTTCTGATTTTTTTTTCAAAGTATTGTATTCAAAGATTTTTAATACATTTTGACTTGAAAAACGAGCAAGTCTTGGTTTACGAGTGCCGAGGATCATGTATCACGCATGCGCTCTTGTTTTGACACTGAGCGTCACGTGATCACAACTGAGCCAATGATTTTTCTCTCTCTTGCGCTGCGGAATTGTGGGTAATCATCTCCCCTGCTGGGTCTTAGTGCTCGTCTCTTACTGGGAAAATCAACATCTCCCTCACTGTTTCAGCATGTCTCCTATGTGTGCACACACACGTAATCTGACACCGACACACACACAAACACACACACACACACACACACACACACACACACACACACACACACACTCTCACCTTTACACCCCCCTCCGCAGCGTCACACACACATACAGACAGATACTGTCTGCTTTACGCACTCTGCTCTGTTGCGGTTCTTTTCAAAGATAAAGTGCAGGTTAATTTGTTTTATTTTTACTTTATATATTGTATGAATTATTTTTATGTATTATTTTTTTGGGCTGTGAAACAAATAATTTTGAGTTTTCATTATTTCCTATGGGAAAATTCAATTTGGTTTACGAGTATTTTGGAATATGAGCCTGCTTCCGGAAAGAATTATGCTTGTAATGCAAGGTTCCACTGTATTTGTATTCTGAGAGCATGTCCACTGTCTCCTCCTGGACAGCAGGTATAGAAATTACGGGGGTGTTGATGTCGAGAGATGATGTCTTGATGTTGAGCTGTAGGTGATTGAGCTCACACCAGAAGACAAAGTCATCCACCACAGACTGGTACTCAGAGATGGGTAACGTATAACTACTCTATTAAAGTATGTTTCATGATAAACTAGAACACATCTAAATTTATTTTACAGTTTGTGATAATATGAATTGATTGCAACAAAGAACAAAAACTGGACTGAATAAGCAGGCTTTGTAATCCGTATCATATCCAGATGTCAGATACTGCGCATAAAGGCAGTGTATTTAGTGTAATGATTTAGCCTTCTCGCTTTTCCACTTTCTTTGTAAATTGCAACAAGTTTGAAGCGATTAGTTTTGGTTTCTCAAAGATTGCGAAGGCTGATCATCTTTAAATATTATGACACGTGAGCAAACAGAACAGTTTATTTAATAAAAATACTCAGAACTTGTAATAAATTGATCCCCAAGCAAAAGATGACGTAGTACTTGGTGTAGAAACCCTTGGTGGCAAGCACAGAGGTAAGACCTTTCTTGTAGTTGTAGTACCAGGTTTGCACACATCTCAGGAAGGTTTTCTGTCCACACCTCTTTACAGATCCTTTAATACTTACGGTTTCCTAAATCATATCTCAAAATATTAGAATATTTCCTTTTGAGTTTAAGTAAATTACGATTTAATTCAGTACACACAGGGAAAACACTGCTGACTGGCCAGATGTCCAGAAGACGATCAACACCCCACAAGGGGGGTTAAGCCACAGGACGTCATCACTTAAAGTAATTTGTGTTAAAGTATCCCCGACCAAGTAGAGTGCGTAAATGAAGATAATTTTCAGTAAATAACATTTCTTTATTGTAAACCCCCCC
>QMIH01000592.1:144537-180518 GCA_003987875.1 Clarias batrachus | reverse complement strand
CCCCCCCCCCCATTGTAATCCATTGTTTCAATTTATGTATAATTGTTTTTTTTAAAGTATTTTTAGAGACATAAGGCACTGAGTTACCGATTGGAAGGTTGTCAGTTCAAGCCCCAGGTCCACCAGGTTGGACTGTTGAGCAAGGCCATTAACCCCGTCTGCTTCAATTCCATTTTATTTGTATAGCACTTCTAACAATAGTCATAGTCGCAACACAGACAATCAAAAGCAAATTGTGGAAGTTTGTATAAAATGTGAAAAACGTGTATGAACCAAAATGATGAGCAAGAAAAAACAAGATGTCAATAGGAAGAAACCTTGAGGTAAACCAGACTCAACAGGAACCCATCCTCCAGGGGTGCTGAATCATGGCTGACCCCGTCAACACCTCGGAAACCCATGTTCCTACAAGGTATAATGTTTATTCCTACAAATATTTCTGAACAATTTTTGCATCGTGGCAGGGCACAGTATCCTGCTGAAAGAGTCCCCGTCATTACAGAATTTCATTGTTTTGTAAAGGTCGACTTGGTCTGTAACAATCTTTAAGTTTAGTAGTAAAAGTAACAAAGTAATGTCAAAGTAACACGATTTCAGGGGTTTCAGGGTTTCCCAGTAGAAGATTAGCCGGATTATCACACTGCCTTCACTGAGAGTTTTACAATTCTCACAAAAGAAAAAAGAAAAAAAGGAAACAGAAGCCAAAATTGAAAGACATTTCCTTTCTTTCCTTGTGTAGACAAACCAAGTTTTAATGCAACATTTAACAATAAATCTACATACAAAATGTACAAGAATTTACAAATGGACAATGAGCACCGTAAACAAAAATCTGGAAAACAAATTCGACAACAGACAGATTTTTCACATTAATAAAGACAAAAGGAAAGACTGTGCAAATTAAGAGACAGGTAATGCTGTACAGGTTTTGATTTCATTGCTTGAGCTGACGACAGAGGGAGCCAATCTGTGTGAGACAGCTGGTGACTGCTGGGGGAACCGACTCTCTGATTTCTCCCCGCCATGATGCCAAAGCCTCCAGGGCTTCTTTGGGGTTGCTGGGTGCCAGATCGTAAATGGTGTAGACCGCTGAAAGCTGCACCTCCCATGGCACACCTATGCACAAAACAGAGTACATAAACTCATGAGCACTTTTTCGATGAGGGGAGGAGAGATGAGGGAGAAGGGAAGGAGAAAAAAAAATATATATAGTAATAATAATAAAAGAATAAATAAGATAAAGAACAAAATTATTACCTTCTGATATTCCATGTTTCCCAAACAGGTTTATGGCTTTTGCAACATTTTGGACCGACATGCACAGTTTCTCCTTAAGGCCCAGTTGACCAAGTCGCCCTGACAGAGACAGAAAAATGACCAACAGTGAAGCAATTCAATTATCCATAATTAATGTGAGATATTGACTTACAACTGGATTTGCAAAAAAAAAAAAAAAAAAACCTTACCAATCAGCCTCAAAACTGCTGCTACACAAATGTCTCGGACTGGTGTTTGCTCAGACCTCGGTTGTGTCACCCAGGCATTCATGACTGGCCAAAGCTCTTTTCTGGTAAATAAAATAATAAACAGATATGTAGACAGATAGAGTATGATGACTGTGGTGGCAGAAGATCAGCCATTATGGTCTGTGGAAATGATCTCAAGTTGTCCATGTTCTCTTTCAAATTAAAAAGCCCAATAAAATGCAGGTTTTCATGTTATTGAGAAACCACAAACCCCAGCAGATCAAAAGCATGCTCATTTACTCATTGGTGGACACCCCTCGACACCAAGTCACATGCTGACCATACCATAAATGAGTAAGTGGACATATGAAGAGATTTACAGGACTGTCCACAGTTTATTTTCCTCACCTTTTGGCTACATAGTACCACTAAGAATTAAATTTAATTATTGAGGGTTGAAACAGAACATTGTTGATTGCAGTTACAACAGAACAACATTGTTCTACTTTGCCATATCCAGCCTGAGGTCTGTATTAAAAGATGAATCTCTCTCATTTGTAAGTACTTGGAAATAGAAACTTTCATTAAATGTGTTGTATAAAGAAGTTTGCATACCCTATGATATTGTCGTGGGTCCATTTCCAGCCCAGATGTGCACACAGGAGATCCAGACTAACAATGTATTCCCAGGAAGCAGGACAGAGGTCATCACCATGGCGATCATGCTTCTGGAACGTCAAAGTGCTGTCTTCGCGAAGAGCCTTTAGTATGCTGGTGATCATTTTGTGAATGTCACCTGGAGGCGTCTGGTAAAAACAGAATAATAAAAATAATTAATACCCATATTTAAGTAGGAATGAACTAAGAAATTCCAAGAATTGATAGAATTAATAAATTTGTCACTGTTATAAATTTGTCACAAGTATCTTGTGTATTATTGGCAACAATTGTGTTGTGGATATGGATGGATCCAGATTATGTACAGAATTAGGGATAGGAATCACTTCCCAATACGATATCATGATACTTTGGTGCCGATTCGATTAAAATTGCGATTCTATAAGTATCACAATTTTATAAATATTTAGATTCTATATTATTATTATTATATATTTGATATATTTCCCCAATGTTGTTACCATTTAAAATCTTTAAGAGTTCCTTATAACATTAGTTTTCTCACTTAAAAAACAATAAAAACAACTTAAAAATACAAGAGTTTAACATTTAACTTCTAATTGAATCTGAACCGTTGTATAAAAGCAATATGGCACAAGCAAGAGTGGCGTATCTTGCTACCTAGATGCCGATCGGATTATTATTGTGATTCTGCAAATATCACAATTTCATAAAGATGCAGATTTTATATTGTTCTAGTTTTCGATACAATTCTGAACAAAATTGATGCAAACTTGCAAATGATGCGCTCCAACACTGAACCACCTCGAATGCAAACATATACAGTACAAACCAATAATTAATTTAAAAAATCTATTTTAAAGTCAGTGTGGCGATGCAGGAATTGCCATACCAAGGAATGCCAATATTTAATTGGATCGATTTTTCCCCATCTCTACTTGCTAGTGCAATATTAGTCAGTACAAAGATGTTTTTTGGCGGTCAGCGAGACAGCCGCTTACCTCATCCCAGTGCAGATATTTGCTGAGGTAGTCGAGTGTCTCTCCTTGTGCTTTGAGCTTGCTCACGGTGTGAATGGCTCGGCATAAATAGCTGTCGTGGGATAGAACGTTCGGCCACGTTGTCACCATGAATAAAATAAGCTTTGGGGCTTCAGGAAAGTCTGCAAAGGGACGAAACAAAGGGACATGACTAGAAACACGCACACACAAAATCTAAAACAAGGCTAGAAAGCACATGCTACTACTACTAAGGTATCTTTCTTCAGATTTTAGTTTTACTAGTCAATCCATTTCATATAGAATAAAACCAAATCTCACCTTCTTTTAAAAGGCTGTAGGCAAGAGCATGTGCTTTCTGACGGTCTCCTCTCCAACGACACAAGCCGACATACACCCTACAGTAAGACTGCAGGAGTTCGCGTTTCACACCGAGTCCCTCCTCTTTGATCTTGGACAGAACAGCCAACATAAGCTCCTCTGCTAAAGACTGATCAAGATGGCAGAGAATTAGGAATTTTAGATGTGGGTGTTAGAAAAGGCTTGGGATGACTACTAAAGGGAAACTGAAAAGGAAATTTGGACACATCAACATCATTTAGGGTGTTTTCACATTAGGCACGATTGATTTGTAGGGCACGGATCCCTAGCGCTGAACATAAAGAACCAGACTTTGGGTTGGTGGGTAGTGTAGCGATCTCGGCAACGATCCCGCGCCCCAATGTGAAAACGCCCTTAGGTTCTCTTACTTTCAATACAAACATTTAAATGAACATCTCCTTACACACACAGTTAAACAATAAGAGGTGAAGGTCTTAAAGAAACTGTGTGGTTTCAATATAATTCAACTACTGCATTAAAATTACAGCACACTAATAAAAAAATAATGATTAGTAATTTACCTGGTTTGAGCAAAAATCAGAAATAACGCATTTTTCTTCATCTCTCAGGACAGGGATGTCGGAGATCCTTCCAAGAAACACGTGACTCTTGATTACAGGCAACACATCAAAGCACGAAGTCTCAAGTTTTTCAAACGCACCGAAGATGAGGGACTGTGCATCATTTGCATCGCTTTCTTCTCCTGCCGTTGGACTGCTGCTTGACTGACCATTCACTGCAGAGTATGTTGGTGATGCAACACCATTACTTGGCTTGTCATCATTCACTCCGCCGCTAAGGGGAAGGCTTGCAGGATCAGGTGAACAAGTATCGAGGCGAAGCCTTTTGGCGCTTTTGGGTAGTAACACGTTCGCGCCGATTCGTTTCGCCTTGTGGTCAGTCTTTGTGAAAGCTGTGGATGAGGAGTTGATCGTTTTATTCCCTGAGATTGGATTGATGGGAGGTGGGGAAACCCCTCTCTCATTCGCAGCCCTCGCGAGGTTGACATTCCCACGCAAAATGTTTAGAGTCCTGGCTTGGGCTGAAAGCTCCGGATACATGGTATCCAGCATCTGCATGGAGTTCTCCTGGGAGGCAGACGGGGATGAGGAGTTTAACGCAGATGAAGGTAGCCTTCCAGGAACAGGAAGCGCATGCTTGGGAGTTGCTGATCCAAACTGCAAAGGGGAAGAGGGAACTCCACGTGATGGTGAAGGGGTGGTCGTAGAAAGTGGCGTCTTTACTTCTTCTTGAAGGCCAGAGTCCGGAGAAGGTGCTTTTGACTGGTGGTTGAAGGAAAATGGCCCTTCTGTTGATGACCAGGTAGGCAACTGGATGCTGGGCCGATTTGGAATAAGGTGCCTCTTAAATTTGGGAGGAGTTGCAGTCAATGGTAAAACAACTGGAGGTAGTGGAGGACCCATCTCTGTAAGAACCTTCCTAATTGATTCTGGAGATAGAGGTGAGGTAAGTGCATTTCTGGAAGCGACTTTTGTGAGAGGTAGATTTACAATATTGTCCAAAATTGACGGTGTAAGCATATTTACCGGTGAGGCAGGACAAATATCTTCAGATTTATTATGTGGGTCTTTTGGTGTGGAACCATCCTCTTTCAGGCAACCATTCATATTTTCAGTGTTGGGGCTAAAAGGTCGAGATAGTACACCGTTCTCCTGCTGACTGTGTGCATCCAGATTTGGTAAAGAGTTATTCAAACAGTTCTCGGATTCGTCTTGATGCTTATTGGCTGGTCCTGTTTCTTGCATAACATCTACGTCTTCAAGAACTACAGGTTTGCACATATTCACAGTAATGCTGCTATCACTCACATGGCCATCATCCTTCTCCTTCTCTAGCCGATGATGCTCTTCTTTCGCTTCACTGGGTGTTCCCTGAACATCATCAACACATTCTTGTGTTTCATGAGATACGGAGTTGTCTGAATTAACACCGTTCAAATTCCCTGGTCTCAAGCAGTTCCCTCTGACTTTTCTTTTCAGACCTAGAAACTCCTCCTCATCTGAGGAATCTCCAGAAATGACCTCATTAAGTACGGTACTAGATGATTCACTGTGTTGTCCACCAGAGCTGTTGTGATCTTTAACCGTCTTTAAACCTGTATTACTCTGTAGAGTCTGGATTTCCTCTTCCGTTCTTTCTGGCTCTGTCTTAGAACATGTTTGTGGAGAAGAATTTGCAGGCACACATGCCTGAACTTCAGAGTGATGCTGGACAGATTTGTCGTCTTTCTCCAGGGACTCCTCAGTGAGTCTCACCGGCTGTACGGGCTCTAAACCTTGTCCGACTCCATCCATAGAATCTGCATCCCTAAGTACGTCATGGCCACCGTTACACAGCGATTTTCCGTTTATCTGATCTGTACGTTCTTCACTAGTGCTGAGTACCGTGACAGGGTTGACGCTAACACATTCTCCATCTGATTCATTCGGTACGCTTGCTGTTGCGACTGTGCAAGGTGACTCGTCTGTGCTTTCCGTTGCTTTGCACATATTTTCTATGTGCGTTTCTTGGCTCTCTGTCGAAACTTTTCGAAGGCTTTTGTTATCAGTATCAGAGGAAACAGGGGAAGGAACTGCTACACTGTCCTCTAAGGGTTTCGGTTCTGTGGACTGTGGTTTTTGTCCCTCTTCGGCCTTTGAATGTGAACATTCTCCGAGACTTGAGTCGACCTCCATCTCGTCCTGAAACAAACAGCATACAATCCAAATGAACTACACAGATGTGTACTCATAAAGACCCAAAATAATAAAAACTGACTAATGTTTTAATGCTTAAATCTGGTGACCAGAAAGTTTGCATTATTTCTATAAAAAGTTTTTTTTAACACACTTATTTTAGGATGTCTTATTTCTACTGATACTTGATATACTTTGTGTGATAAATGTTACACATTATCTAGGACTAATAAACAGATTAAATTGCAAAACAAAATGTTCAGGAATATTTTTAAGAAACAAAATGAGTTCAAAGTGTTGACTGAGCCTCTAAATTTCCCAGATCTCAATCCAATAGGTTGAACGTGCGTGCTGGACAAACAAATTCGTGCAGTGATTTCCCAGCTCACAGCTTTCAGGTCTTAAAAGTGTCTTGGTGTAAAGATTCCTAGAGCCAGAGGAGTTTACACTTACATTTTGCCTCGTTAACACTGAGGAAGAGACAGTGAGTTGACTAACTAATATCGCATAAAAATCGAAATTGCAATATGTGCAATCAATCAATCAATCAATCAATCAATTAATTAATCCATTATTAATTAATTAATAATGCATAATATATGCATAGTTTGGAATTCATGTAGTTTCTCTTTTTTTTAAAGTAATTTTGAATTGATAAAAAAACTATTTGCAAACATCCTATTAATGAAATCATTTATCCAGTTATTTGCTGTTATCCCAGGTAAATACAAATACACAATTTAATAGAAATTTATATTTCAATATCACAGTATGTGTCAAAATTGTCAAATTAATCAAATTGTTCAGCCCTAGTAACTAACTTTGATTAGGTATAATTAAACAAACATTGTAAACAGATTAGTTTATCCGAAAAAGCTTTTTCCACTTTTCCATACAAAAACTGTACTTCACTGTCTTCAGCTTTTTCTCAATCCTCAACATTGTTCTGTGGCTCTGATTTTATAATAGTCTTTAATAAGCGAAGAATTTAAATGATGATCAGCATGTTTTTCTTAAATAGTATTTACTGCAAAAAATGTTATTGTTCGATAGCTCAGGACTGGAATCCCCTACAGTCTACCTGAGACTCCAGGAACAAACTGAACTCCTTTTAATTTTAATTTTAACACATCTCCTGTTACACTGAACTTCCAGTACACATTATTATGCTGATCAGTCCCTGCTCTCCGTTATCACCCAGATGAGGATGGGTTCCCTGTTGAGTCTGGTTCCTCTCAAGGTTTCTTCCTATTACCATCTCAGGGAGTTTTTCCTTGCCACCGTCGCCCTCGGCTTGCTCATCAGGGACAATCTTATCATTTTGATTCATACACATTGCATACAAACTAACTTCTTTTGATTGTGTAAAGCTGCTTTGCGACAATGTCAATTGTTAAAAGCGCTATATAAATAAAATGAGATTACCAGCTCATCAGGAGGCAGTGGAGATATGGGCGCGGGCAAAGGATGAGACAGGCTGAGAATTTCCCATATATCTGGGGTTTTCCTGCAGCTTTCTTCTTTTAGTAAACAATCAACAGGACCATCTTTATTAGGTGATGAATCGCTGGCTTCATCGGTCTTTGTGCAGCTTTCTTTTAGATCCTTAGACTCCGGGCTTCTTTTCTTCTTCCTGCCTATTCTCCTTGTCTGCTGCTCGATAATTGGACTGCTTGGTGTCACTAACAAAGATACAGATTTACTCGTCTCTGGAGACACTTTAGCTCCTTTTGGAGATGAGACCGGTGACTGAGGAAGCTGCTTCCTAAATGGACTGACAGACAGTGGACATGGAGATCTCGGAGGTCTGAACGTTAAGCGGTGGTTGTCTGTGGATAAAATAAAAATAATAATTCATGAGCAAGTATTGGATTTTAGATTAGTAAACGCTACTTTTAGTAATTAGTAATTACCGTTTGAGCCTAAAGTTTCTGCCGTTTTGGACAGAGGGTCCACACAGTGCCAGACTTCCTGTAGGAGGGTCCAGATTTTAGCTGAAAATTACAAGGAAAGAAAGATGATGCACTGAATGTATGGATTAAATAATGGCATGATTTAGAGTCTTAAAAAGATGTCTATAGTGTTAGAGATGATCCCAATTTATTTCAATAATTTGTGGCATTTAAAATTTCGGTTTCTTGTCTGTACCAATGTACCATGTATATTTAATAATTAACGTTTTATACAATTTACAATTATAAACTGATGCTATAATTATTACTCGTTTGGTTTAAAGGTTGATTGGTTTAAAAGTTTTATTTACAAAATTTATTTGTAGTATGATTAGTTGCAGGAAATGGAAAATTTCATAGAATCTAGAAAATGATGTACATCATGTCTATTTAAAATATTTTAAAATTTTAATTTTCTGGTAATACCTTTGTCAACTTTGGGCTCATTCTCAGTTTGCGTAGATGCGCAGCTTTTCTCTGCAATGACAACCAATGTATTACATATATGCAATAAATAATGTACATGTCCAAATATACAGTATCACACATATAAAGTAAAACAGAAATTTCAATGTTACCTTTTTTAAACTCTTTTTCCATTGTTGCATATTTTTCCTGCAATTGTAAAAAATAAAATTAATTTTAAAAAAACTAAGTCAACACAACAGCATTTATGTTACTCTTCCCACTTAAAGTAAATCTTAAAATTATTTGAATAATTAAAAACGGATACCTCAATTAATCTGTTGCTTTTTTCAAGATGACTGTTTTTGTTCTTCAATTCTTGGATTGTATGATTCTGCTTGAGGTTTATGTCTGTGATAAGAACATTAAATATTAATAATAACAAAATATAGTAGTAGTCATGTCATATCAGGGATTAAAATACACTAAAAATACAGACCTTCAAGTGCCAGAAGTTGATTTTCAAGATTGCTTTTTCTGTGGGGAAAAGGGGGGGAAAAACACATCGATCATCAAAACACGGCAATTTAATCCTACTGGTGGTGTCGGCTAAACTATTCACACAGTACAGCATCCTGTTTAGAATGGTAAAGAAATATTAAATAAAGTTTAATATTGAATTAGGATATTTATGAAAGTAGGACCAAGGTATCGTGATAATAATCACATGATCCCTGTTGATTCCCATCCCTGACATGTGCCTCACATCAAACTGTCATTTAATAACTGAGAATGTTTTAAAATTATATTTAAACATTGGATTTAAGTTCTCTTTACCTTAAACAAAAAAAACTTCTTTTGAAAAAATTAAAAAACGATTTTGATGCATCCATCAATCAGACTGAGATGTTTCGATCGTTTTTGTATTTCTCAACATACTTACAGAATGAGGGATTTAGCATTCTGCAGCTTCAGACCCTCCGCCTCGTCCACTGCCTTCTGACTCAGCCTGAGAGACTCCTTTATTAACAGAATAAACCAAAATAGATTAACATCGTGGTCTTACAAACATTTCTGCAACACTGATCAATCTAAATCCTCACCCGAGTCGTCTGCAGGTCGCTTTCTAGCAATTCTTTCTCAGCTGTCAGCTTAGAATTTTCTAGACTCTGTGTGTTTGCTGCATCTGAATGAAGAGAGACGTTTTAAACGAGGAGTTCTGTGAATTTCCAGATCACATCCACGCCGGTTCCGAGTCTACAGCTAGCTTTCCACAACATCGACAGAAGTGTATAGATGGTGTACAGGTATAAAACGATTCTTACCTTCCGCCTTCTTTAAACTTTCTTCAAGCTTTGCGTTCCTGAAAACGTAATAAAAAAGTTAACTTCATAGTTACTAACGCACAGGTGATATAGCTATTAGCTGAGCTTATTAGCTGTGCTAGCAATGTAATGCTCACATAAACTTCTGCAAAGTAACATGAAAGACCTTACATAGCAAGTGCCTTGAGGTTCTCTTCTCTCAAACCATCCACTTCCTCAGATTTCACCTGATACACTTTCAAGGCAGCCTTAACGCAATGAACAGAAACAAGAAACATGCAATGATGACACAGACAAGAGCCAACATTAATTCATATCAATCTTTAACAAAACAAAGTTAGAGAGCCGAGCCTAAACAATATAAAACTTTTCACCAAAAATTATATTAACTGAAACCAACCAAGAGCATTTTATATAAATAATAATAAAAACAGCCCAATAATGCCACAGCTATTCAGATGTGATTTCTGTAATGGATGAACGCCCTCTCAGCATGATATATAATCAATATAGATCCATAAATCATTAATGGATGGTTAGTGAACTCACTGTGGTTTCCTGCAGCTCAGCTCTGACTGCCTCGTACTCCGCCGTCTGCTTTTCTAACGGGCCGAGTTTCAGCAACACCTCGTCTAGCTCTTTGTGCAGCTTAGTGCTCTCTCTACAAAGAAATCATACAAGTAATATTAAACACACACACAACAAAACACTTCTGTTACAGTGCACAGTAACTACAGTAACTTCCAAAAGTATTGTAATCACAAGGCTGATGCTTTAGTCTTTGCTAAATGCAGACTGGAAATAATAAAACCCGTCAGTCCGCCGTCAAAAAAAAAAGGAGTGATGTCCCTGGGTCAGTCACACTGAAAGTCACAGTGAAAGAAATGTGTTAAAATTATGACTTAAACCTTGTGCTTTACAATCAAAATATAGTCATTCCCAGATGTGTGTCAGTCATTCCCAGATGTTATGACCTTACAGATGTGTCAGTCAGTCAGTCCAAGTGAAGGAGGCATAGCTATAACATTTATAATTAAAGGATAAAATGTCTTACCTTTGTGATTTCTGAAGCTGTAATCACTAGTCAAGGAAACTGACAGTGGTTTTAGTTTTCAGTTTCAGTTGAATCAATGATTTGACATGCCTAAATTCATTACATCAGCACATAATGAAAACAACACTGGAGTGGTTTTTTTTTGTTTTTTTTTAACTCTTTGCAGCACTGCACATAATGTTTCGAAACTCTCGTCCTCACTCATACCCAAGTAAGATGCAAAATAGCAGGGACAAAACCTCCGGCGGTCTCTGTCCAGTTCCAATCAGTCTCTAGCACATCGGAAGAATTGACTAGGAGTTTACTCCACAGTACATGTCGAGTGGTGTCAGGGTTCACGCACTAGCAAAGCAACAGCAGTTGTAAGTCCTCAACATACAAACAAGTTCCATTTGGAGAGCTCATTCATAAGTCCAATTTGTTTGTAAGTCCAACAAACATTCTTTAGATACCAAGATTGGACACAATTGGATATAGAGTATATAAAACTAGCAGGTTCCATGATCTTGTTCTTGTTTAGAATTGTGCTGATGGTTAATCTAACTTCTGCGATTGAACACGTGCAAATGTAGGGGACTTACTTTACAGTACAAGTTCTGTTCATGCTGAGCTCTGGGACAAGCGCTATTGGTGCTTCCCTGCTATTTTACTTTAAACTTAATATTTATTTGCATATCTAGCTATAACCAAATTAAAACAATGTTTTTTTTATTTTTAAAAACACTTAAATTGCACAGATTAACAGAACTTTTTATAATCCACTGCTAAAGACTCTGGGAACGACTGCAGTGGGATCTGAGCCACCTTGTCTGGAATTGTCATTCACGGATGTATGGCCTTCTTTAAAATGTTTGCACCGTTCATTCTGCAAATGTCTATCGGGTTTTACACCTTCATTCACAAGTCCCGGTTTGATTTAAACGCCCCTCATGGTTCTATATCCACTATGAAACTAATAATATAAAAAGTTCGACCCTTTCCTCCGCATCTTGCGACTTTGGTTGGATCTCCAATTCTCTGTTTGCCCTTTCTATCACCCTCAGCCCATGTGCCTGTGGCTACCTACTGTATGTTCCTCCAGTCAGCTTAGCCACACTAACATACGAGAGACTGGGACACCATATTGGACTACGAGATTTCCTCCTTCTGATCGAACCAAACCCAACCCAAAATCAAGCACGTTTAATAGTACTTAATCACTCTCATGTCCTGACTTTGTTGAGGTACTCATGTGCACATGGTGTTCTTAATTAAATCCACAACTAGTGAATTGGTGCTTAGGTGCATAAAGGATATCATCACACTTCTCTTTATACTCGCTCAGCAGGAGGCTGAAATGGAAAAAAAAAAAACAACAAGTACATGATTATTCTTCTGTAAGGAAAATGACTTCACTAATTCAGAGCTTCATATGTCAGTACATTTCTCAATCACTTGCATTATATGGCCAAAAGTTTGATACAGACACCTGACCATCAGACACACTTATTATTATATAGACTGTCTTTGCATGCTGGAGCATTACAACTTCTTACTGGAACTAAAAGCCCAAATGTGTTCTAGCATGACAGTGACCCTGTGCACAGAAAAACAAGCTCCAGGACGACATGCCTTGCCAAGGTTAGGGTCACTGAACACCTTTGGGATGAACCAGGACGAGTGATCGTGCCAGGCCTTCTCGCCAGACCTTGGGGCTAAATCAAGAGAACTCCTTCAGGCACCTGGTAAAATTTTAGTCGAAAGCCTCCCCAAAAAAAGTAACGCTTATATATAACAACACTAAACAAACTAAATCTATAACTGTTAAAAAAACATATATGGGTGAGAAGTCGGGTGTCCATAAACTTTTGGCCAGTCGTTCTCTCTTCCTAATCAAATAAGGATGGAGAACCTCTCAGGATGTCATAAAAAACATACATTCTTAAATTAGTGCCTTTGGTTTCTCTCATAATGATTGGGGAAATTCAAAGATGACAATTTGTTGGTTTTTATTTTACATATTACAAATAACATGCATTTATTTGAACTTGCTGAAGGGTGCAATGGAACAACCTACATGCGCACTACTTCCAATACTTGAGTATATTGCTCAGTGTAATGGTACTTTATGTATAATACTTTTATGTACTTTATTTAAGTATAATTAAATCATAGTAGTTTTTAGTACATTACTGATACAGAGTTTAACAGTTAACACTGCATTGGCTCCATGTGAAATTTCGCATCGATTTTAAAATACTACTTTTGACGTATAAAGCATTAAATGGTATGGCGCCGCAGCATCTGAGTGAACTGCTAGTGTCTTACGTATTGTCCACCACACCTACTTCGGTCAAAGGATGCAGACTGCTTGTCAATACCACATATGAAAACTACAGCAGGGGGTGGAGCCTTTTTCTTACAAAGCCCCAGTTATGGAATTATGGAATAGCTTTCCTATTAATGTTCGGGACTCAGACACAGTCTCAGTGTTTAAGTCTAGGCTRAAAACMTATTTATTTAGYSMAGCATTWTTGTAACTAGATTAGCCTTAGGTAAAGGAGCAGATCTGGGGGACTCATGGACGTAGAGTATTCTGGTGAACTGGTATGTTTAGATGCTGTCCTCCCCACTCTCATTGATCACTCAGGTTTGTTGACGGTGAGGTGATTGGTCACTTTACCTTCCAGTTTCCCCTCATGTCTGTGTTTCCTTCTGGCTCTCCCTTTTAGATAACCTTTCACAGTAAGTCCTGACGGAGTCCCTGCGTGCACTCTGCACTACATATACATTCACCTTATACATTACATTACGTGACTGTGACCAGACCTAACTGTTATCTCTCCTTCTCTTCGGCTCTCTCTTTCTTTCTTTCCCTCTCCCTGTCTTTCTGTCGACCTAGACATGTCACTCCTGAGCTGCCAGTGATCCCGAACCGCTCTGCCCTCTGGACCTGTCATGTTCTTTAAAGCACTATACAAATAAAACTGAATTGAATTGAAAATAATTCCTTATTAGCAGCTCCACTGTGTGAGCGAGCGCAGACACACTGGGTCAGGGACGCTTGTCTATCAAAGAATGCTTCGGAGAAGCAGCATAATGAGCAAATAATGTAAATAAAAACCTATAAAGAAAAAAATTTATTATTTTACTGCCTAAGATTTAACCTGAGAAAACAGTTATTGGTAAGCCATAATCTGGCAAAGTGCCCTAGAATATGTAGCCATGTCTTATGGTGTTTTCAGTGCAGATGTAAGATGTTAATTTGAAAGAAGTTTCATGGCAATTGGTTGTTATTTGTAGTTCACATCATATAATATGTACTGATTTATATTTCCATGTATGAATGAACGCGTGTGTGCATGTGAGTGGATTGTCTACTCACTCTGTGTCTATGATCTTCTGTTTCAGCGTCAGTAAAGCAGCCACATACTCATCCAGGCTCTGAAAAGCATTCATGTGTACAACTGAAATGATTCCATCACAACAAAACGGTTGTACTTGAGATTTGAACATTTGGTTTACAACGTTTCCCATACAGTAGAATTCCATTGAACCCGAAAACAAAATCACACCAGTTAGACTGAATGCTTTTTTTATTTTTAAGCGCATAAACTAACTCATACGTTCCCTCTAGAAGCTGTTTCGCAGACAAACTCGGTGAACTCCACTCTCCACAAAAAGCCACCATATGAACAATGATGCATTATCTTTTCAAATGCAGTTTATTTTTAGTCTAAAAGCAATATTACTGAAGAATGTACCAGAATGAGTTCATTACTTTTATCATTCACGGTACAGCGGTGACTACTGACCAATCACCAGGGACCACACCTGATACGATATTATCACAATACCTAAATGCTGGTTCGGTTCTATAAGTATCACGATTCTGTAAACATCATGAATCTATATTTGTATAAAATATTTCCTCCTCCAACTCTGGATACTGTACTGTGCCACCTGGAGGATTATAGAGGCACAGCAACATTTTAACAACCCCAAATGCAAAAATGTACAAGAAAAAAAAGTGGACTCAGTAGGTCTATAAATGATTTGCCACAAAAAACAAATTGGGATATGGCGCAGTGGCTAAAGCGCTCGCCCTATCATCCAGAGATCGCCAGTTCAAATCCCGGGTGATGCTGTAACCTCTCGCAGCCGGAGGTCTAGAGAGAGCTGATTGGCCGAGCTCTCTCAGAGGGGAGGGATGAGAGGTACATAGTGCTCCCACATTAATCACGGCTCTACAGCCAGTCAGGGGCGTCTGTGAGCTCGCGCAATGGAGGGAGCGGATAGCGCTGCCCTCCGAGTGTGTTACGCCGCCCCAAAGTTACGCTTTTCGAGCGAGCAGTTCGAAAAGATGCGGTCGGCTGGCGACACGTGGCTCGGAGGAAACAAGTGAGAGTCTTCGGCCCTCCCGGCTGAGTGGTAGTAGTAGCCTTAATGTGGGAGCCCCCTAGTGACGGGGAGGAATTGGACACGACTAAATTAGGGAGAAAATCTGAGAAAAATCCAAAAAAAAAAAAAACAATTGGGATACGCATCTGAATCGTTTTCTCCTCCCCCCATCTCGACTGACCATTCATTTCAAAATATAAATATGAGAAACACTTATAAATATAATATAAAATAGTACACATATGATTAAAAACTTTTTATTTAGCACTGTAAGGAGTCATTAATTTCAGAATTTAATAATAAGATGTAAACCTGAGGTAAAATGTTCCTGGTCATTTGGGAGTCTGTCCAAACAAAACAAACAAACAAAAAAACACCCTTACAAACACCTCAACTTATTTGTTTTCTATATTACCGATTAGTGTCCAGTACAGTAAGAAGTATTTAAAAAGTGTTAGTAAAAGTATCATATATCAAAACACAGTCACCATAATATACACTTCCAGGCCCTCCAAAAAGGGCGCACACACACTCATATTTCATTGAACTGCCTTTTGCTTTGATTACGGCTGTGGCATCGTTCCGACAACTATTCGATCACCTTTGCCACTGTTGGGCCCTTGAGCAACTGCTCAGATATATAATGAGATAAAATGCAAGACGTCTGCCAAATGCTGTAAATGTTGGTACATTGTGTATTCTCCAGCACATCCCAAAGATTCTCAATGATGTTTTATGGTCCCTGAACCAATCTTTCACAATTTAAGGCAGTGGATCCTGGCATCGTCATCTAGGAGTATGCCTGTGCCATCAGAGTGATGAAAAAACCTGGTCATTCAGTATAGTCAGGTCTTCAGCGGAACACATTTTTGGACACAATGTTGCTGAACCTAAACCTGATCAACAGAAGCAACCTCAGATCATAAAACTGCCTCCCACAGACTTGTACTGTAGACTATATGCATGATGGTGCATCGCTTCAGCCGCCCCTTCTTACTCTGATAACAGACTGCACCATTAGGTAAATAACTAGGTTCCTGCTCACACATATTAATCTCTGCATAATTAGCCAGGGGAAAGCTCTTAACGAGTTGCTTAGTTAAATCCAGGTGGTGGTTTGACATTAATTAGACAGAAACTCCTTGTTGATGAGAGGTGTGAGAGGGGAATGGCCAGGAGAACTGGAATCTAAAGGTACAGTGATCACTACAACTGCTGCAGAAAGCATAATACGTAAATGGGTTTAGTGACAAAGTATTGGCACCCTGGGTACTCAGCATTAACACTATCACTGGTCATGTGACTCCTGACAGGTCACATGACCAGTCATCTTCATGATGCTGAGCTCGCGCAGGTAAAAACCCACTCACTAAGCTAACACTAAAACAACTATACAGACGCCTATGAAAAACAAACAGTTTTTTTTTACAGATCATACACACACACACTACATATATATAACTGTACATAGAATCGTCTGTGATCTCATTTGGACGCACCTGATTTAAAACAGTGCAGTTTTGACAAGTGCCAGAAGTAGCTTCTGATGCGACTTCCCCAGCCCCGGACTGGTTCTCCCCCGGCATCATGGTATTTAATTAACCTTAAAAAATATTTACATTAAAAAAAAAACAAGACTCAGAAACGGCGGTTTGTATTCCACAACAGGAGACGGAGCAAAATAACACTGCGCATCATGGCAACGTAGTGCTGCACGCGGACGCCCAGGACCCCAGCGCGCCAAAGCCCCGGGCTGCCCCGCGCACACGCCTGAATGAAAATAAAATCTCGCTCTTTTAATTTTATCTACAATATAACAGTATACTATAAACACAATTTTATAGTAGTAATGAATATACGCCTATGTAAATGGTAATAGACCAATTGAATGTGTGAAATGGGGTGTTTGTCTGTTTACTTGCTTTATGATGTGTATGGCAACGCTGTAAATTAGCATACCATTCCCCTTTATCTACTTTTTTGGTAGTTCTTTTGGATTTTGCGACATATATAAAAAAAGAGGGTGGGGGGTACCTTAATCCTAATCATTCAACTATTTCAGTGTGCGTTGGTCATAAAGATAGCCACGCCCCCCGAGCAGCGCCGAGTAGCTCTACTCTACTATACTGTGTGAAGAGTTGAAACGAGAAACCCGGATTCGAATTCCTCCGAATCACTCCCTGAACAGATCCGACTCTAACGAGTCCTCTGAGTCAGTTTTGATTCTAACTGCGTTTTCCTAAGGTATTTCACTAGAGGGCGCTAGAATCCATCGAATCTTTGGACTCCATGAATCTCACACAACTGACACTCCGACAGATCTGCAGATCCCCTGGTCTTGAGAATCCAGAATTATCCATTTTAATTTATTTTAATGACAAATGCACATAGAAATAAGTTTAGACAACAACAAATATAAGAAAATATAAAAGTGCAAATCCCCCTGAATTTTGCCTGTAGGCTTATATGAATATGTTAAATACAGTAGTAGCCGGTCAATACAGGGCGCGGGGCGCCGCCCCTTAAAGTTAGGCAGAGAAGAATGCTCCTTTAACATGTAATTATTTAACATAATTATTTATTTTAATAATGATAGTCATTTATTTGTACTTTATATTTTGTATTAATTATTTTTATATTAATATTTTTGGGTTGTAGAATGAATAGTCTGAATGTCCATTATTTCTTATAGAGAAATTGGCTTTGATATACGAGTGCTTTGATTACAAGCAAGTTTCCACAGTGAATTATGCTCACAATCCAAGGTTTAACTGTATTTAACCCGGATGAATTCGCATTCACTGACAAAGTCCAAAGTGAGACTCGCGCATAATCACTCATCTTCATTCTCTCACATGCAACACTTCACATTTCTCACGCTTTTATTTTGAAAACCATTGTCTGTGGAAGACAATCATGAGCAATATCACATATCCAGTACTGCGATGTGAAGGCTACAGGAGGGATAATATTGGAACATTCATGATAAGTCAAATAAATGGAGATTCAAAGTTACACACCAGCTGGACATGTACTTTATTCTTATCCAAACAAGGCAATTCACATCAGTATTTACAGTCAAATTAAAATAATTGCATTGAGTGTAATCTTGTTGCGCTTTTATGTTCATAAGAAGGCTAACAAACATGATTAATGTTAAATACGTGTGTGGGTCAGACAAAAAATGTGTACACACATCGGGAAAAGAAAAACGTATTTTAAGAAAAAATATTTTAATACATTAATTTATTGCTATACATTCACTCATCATCTATACCGCTTTATCCTGTATCAAGGGTCACGGGGGGCCTGGAGCCTATCCCAGGAGGCAGGGTACACCATGGACAGGGTGCCAATCCATCGCAGGGTACACACACTCACTCACTCACACACATACACATTCACACACTATGGGCAATTAGGGAACGCCAATTAGCCTAATCTGCAGGTTTCTGGACTGTGGGAGGAAAACGGAGTACCTGGAGGAAACCCACAAAGCACAGGGAGACATGAAACCTCCATGTACACGGAGGCAGTACTCGAACCTGGCTGGGAACCCGGATCACGGAGGTAGGAGGTGACGGTGCTAACCACTAAGCTACTGTGCCGCCTTCTCAGCGTTATGTGGCAATAAAATGAAGTCAACTGACAACCTGAATGTACTGAATGACCAGGTTATCACATCTATGGAGTTTCCAAAAATATTCCAAAAGTCCCCTTTTGTAACTGTGTGGGTCTGGAAACATGAGGAAATAATTTTCTCACATGAATTTGCCACAATACTGAGCACTGTCATCAAAGCTAAAAGCGGTTTTAGATACTGCATCAACAAGGTCTCTCCCAGACAAAGATTTCAAGGTAGACCGGAGTTTCAAGATGTTCTGTTCAAGCTCTTTTGAAGAAGCACAAAGAAACAGGCCATGTTGAGGATCGTAGACGCAGCGGTCCGAAAACATAGGAACTGTGGTGCAGAAAATGGCAGCAGGTGCTCTGGACTGAGGAGTCAAAATTTGAAGTATTTGGCTGTAGCAGAAGTCATTTTTTTGCGTCAAAGGGCTGGAGAACGGTACAATAATGAGTGTCTGCAGGCAATACTGAAGCATGGTGGTGGGGGTTCCTTGAACGTTTGGGGCTGTATTTCTACAAATGGAGTTGGAAATGGAGATTTGGTCAGGACTAATGGTATTTTCAATGCTGAGGCAGATACTCATCCATCATGCAATACCATCAGGGAGGCGTATTCTTGGCCCCAAATTTATTCTGCAGCAGGACAACAACTCCAAATACAGAATTCATTAAGAATTATCTTCAGAGTAAAGAAGTGATGACATGGCCCCCAGAGAGACCTGATCTCAACATCATCGAGTGTGTCTGGGATTATAAGAAGAGACAGAAAGATGTGAGAACACCTACATCCACAGAAGATCTGTGGTTAGTTCTCCAAGATGTTTGAAACAACCTAACAGCCGACTCCCTGCAAAAGCTTTTGTTCATTTATGAAAATAAATGATTACCACTTCCATTTTTTAAAGTATTCTTTGTTTACAGCATTTTACAGTGCTGTGTATGGAAATGTTTATGAAATGTAAGAAAATGTCTATAAATCAAAATGATCAGATTGTCCCTGATGAGCAAGCCGAAGAGAAACCCCCTGAGATGACAATTGTGAGAAACCTTGAGAGAAACCGGACTCGACAGGGAACACATCCTCATTTGGGTGATAATGGATGTCACACTGTGTTAAGCAGCTGGAAGTTTAATATAACAAATGATGTGTTTAAGTTAATATGGAGTCCAGTTCGTTATTCAAGGCTCGGATACAAAACTGTAGGAAATTTCAGTCCTGAACTACTGAGCAACAGCAGTCACAAGTCCTGTAAGAGCAGCTGTCTGCATCAGCCGACCGAGACAAGGACAGTCTTGTACATAAGCGACATTTTAATTAATTATGTCTACTGGATAAAATCCTACTCCGCATAAATGGACTGATAGCATACGTTTGTGTATGTATAGCTCATGCTCCAGTGCATCTTTTAGTTTTGCCCAGAAGAAATCAAACTGGTCCACCACTAATCCAAAATAAATACATAAAAAAATTATTATTATACATTATAAATACTATTATTTAATAAACCCAGACATCACAAGTGTTTTCCCTCCAAAGCTTTAATCAGTGTGGGCAGTTGGTAACAGGTTGTGTAGACATCTAAAGAGACCAGCATCTGAACAGTCTCACATTCACTTAATAAAAAAAAAAAAGAAAAAAAAGGAAGGGAAATAAAAACAAGTTACATTTTATATAAAGGATCCTATCGTCCACAGAGCGATGAACTCGAAGCAGCCGTCTTTGATGCTCTCCCCATAAGTCGCAGGAGAAACATGTCCTTGCACTAAATTCTCTTTGCAAACGTCCTGCTATGATCATGAGAATCCAATATCCAAAAGTAGCAGCAGTGCAGATTATCGAACAGATGCGCACACATATACACACACACACACACACGACTGCCAGGTTGACGAACGGTAGTTTAAATCCAGTCCGATTATTTCCTCCTACAGTATGATTAACCAAACATGGCTGCCTGTGTGACTTCGACAACACCACACTTGCTTCTTCTTTTTTTTTTTTCTTCTTTTTCAGTCGTCAGCCGTCTCCAGTACACTCTCACTCAGAGCCAGGTCCCAGTAGTGCTCGGCGCCATGCTTCTTAAAGTGTTCGCGGGCCATGTTCTCTGTGGGGCACTGCTTGAACTTCATGTCGCCGAAACTGCGCTCCATGGCTGTGCCCTGTGATGGGGAAAGAGGGGGAGGTCTCTTTTTAGTGTCTGTTTTTCCTTTCTAATGACGCACAGTAAAATGCAGGCCAAATGAAGTTAATAATGAATGCGAAATAAATAATATTAATGAGTGTGAACTTGTTTATATCTTAGATACCTTATCTGTAATTAACAACCTATTTACTGCCATTATTAACTACATTTGGCCTGCATTTTAACTGATGTGATGAAATCTACACAGTCCAAAAGTAAAATATGTAAAAAAAAAAAACAAACCTAGAACAATATTTACATCTTTGTTATAAAACAGTTTGATTGAAGAGTCCATCATAAAAGTATATATGAATGTTGCGCTCCATGTGCTTACCTCCCACACAAGTGTGCACTTATTGTGCTTCTTTGACCCTTCGTCATCAGAGTTATCAGGGTCTAAGGGAAACACAATGGGCCAGATGTTAGAATCTGCAGATGTTTCATTCTAAACAGAACCAAAGCTTTTATTTTGCAGCAAAAAAAAATGACAGACTTTTTATTTCAACTACTTGACATGTAGTAATCCAATTGCATAACTGAATAGCTTTCTTAAAATTATCAAGCACAAAGCCAAAAATATAAAGACAATAAAAACGCTCAAACGGCTCAGACTCTTGGTTACTAATGGGAAGGTAGAGGGTTCAAGTCCCAGGCTACCACTGTTGAGGTCTTGAGCTAGGCAATTAACCTAATCTGCTCTGGGGCACTATAACCCTGGCTGACCCTGCACTTTACTAACTAGTAGTTTACTAAAAGTTTTTATCCCAGGTTTTTATTAAATCAACTTTTCCCTTTAACCTGCAAACTTTCACCAATCCTCCTTTATTATATTGTCAAAGTGTTTCCATGACTTAACTATTTTCTTTATGTAGGTTGTGGATACAACTTCTCTTACCCTCTCTCTTTGAGCTGGGTTCCTTCCATTTAATCCTGTTCAGCATCAGCCGCTTGAACTTCTTCTGTGATTTGGGTCCTGTAAGTTAGGAACAGCGTTTTAGTGAGTAACCCAATGTAACTGATAGTAGCGATTCATTTGCCTTTTAACATTCTAACAGCAGTGCTATACATTTCAAGCACCATCAATGAACGTCAAGTTATTGTTGAACTGCCAAGGCTCCAGAGCAGTGCTGAGAGGACGGTACATGCTGCAAGTGGCTATTTATTACGTTTTACATACACAGGTTTCTAATTTCAAGGGAACTTTGACAAGAGCATAATGAAGACAGATTTCGGCGAGACCCTCACCTCCTTCCACCACCACGATATTGACGTCTTTGTGCAGCACCACGGTGCCAGTCAGATACAGCTGGTTTGCGTTGGCTTCCACTTTGAACTTCTTGGCTGGGTTATGCAGGTTTCGAATCCTGAGAAAGAAAAATCACATCACGTTGTTGCTAGCCTTAGAACCAATTTTAGCCCTGACATCACTCAACACTAAAGGATATAAAAATCACATACATCTACTGTATGTTCTACCTTAATCACTAATCCCATCTTGAATCTCTGAGGATTACAAACCTAGCTCAAGAGCAAGTACAGATCACATCAACACAACTGCTGAAATCGTTGAATCAATACTGCACTGCTTCTACTAAAACTCCTAAACACTAATAAGACTCTAGTGTTTATAAAAGGTGTTACCTGTAGACAGCGATGTGAACACCGTGACTCAGATCTTCCTTGAGCTTCTTTACTTTCTTCTCTTTCCTTTGCTCCGCTGTCAGTTTGCGTGCTGCATTTGCCTCCTCGTGGGCTCTACACACACAGAATTGTTTTTTAACAGGAATAATGATTTTCTAAACATAGCCAATTTTAAAATAGATTAATATGCAACACCACCTCTTTTAAGGATTGTCGTTTAGATCTACAAAACGCTGTTGTAGTTAAAACCAGGTGCACTTACTTTTGTCTCTTGGCCATCTGTGCTCGGACGTGAGCCTCCACTTTCGTGGGATCCTGCACCGCTTCCGTACCCAGCACACGCATCAGATTCGAGATCCGCACTGCCAAAACACAATTCTCCTTTTAATGGTTTTTCTTCTTCATTTTGCCAGGGAGAGACAAGATTACAACAAGCTTTTTATTAACGCAAATCTGATTATCAATAAGGCAATAATTATAGCTACAGTTCATTTCAGCTGCATGTTTAAAACAACACACTTTGTTTACATGGATTTGAGGACGGTACTGTTACATTACACTACCTGGTCATTGTTTATTTCAGTAATAACTATTGCTGAGATTAAACTTGTACAATTGAATCAACCTTTTGGTGTTTATTTCAATAACCTAATCAAATTGATCGATTAATTGAATCGATGGGACGGTTTCCGATTCAGAATCAAATCATACTTTTTGAACTGTTGAGGCAAATTTTCAAATGGTACATTGTCTAAAATCGACAAGTTCCTTAACTTTTGCAGAAAATCAAATCAAACTGAATTAAAATCAACAGTCTACACAAGATTCACAGTTCTAGTAAAAACAGCATTTCTTTATGCAGGTTCTTTATTCCGTACATAAATATGGCTTGATTAGCATTTTAAATTACAGACTTATTTTCCTCATTACCAATTCCAACCCACTACCAGGAGGTGAGTGTTAGCATTCTACTTCCAACACAGGTGCCACCTGCTGCTCATGCAACATGACTAGTTAGCATGCATTTATTAAACAATGACAAATAATAATAATAAAGTAACTCTCTACCTTTAGGTTCAGGCGGGGGCATGAGGCCGAGTCGGACCTTCTCCTGTACCTCTTTCTGTCCCTCGCGCCGTGTCTGCCTCCTCAGCTTCTTCTGCTCCTTCTTGGTCAAATATACACCCAGAGTCACAGGTTTGTCCGTATCCACTGAGACAGAACAAGAGAGAGAGAGAGAGAGAATCTCTATCTGAGCACAGCAATGTTATCGTGTTCATCAAACATCATCTGCAGAATTCAGTTCACACACAAAACTCAAATGTCTAATGCTGTTCAGTTAGTTAGAGAATACCTGGAGGGGCCATTTGGGCGGGATGTTCCACCAGATTAGTGATGCCATGAAACTCCAAGTTGTCGAATACAGTCTGAACGGTGCTGAGAGAAACAAAAAGGCAACAAAATCTTCAGAAAAAAACAAACAGTTGGTGCCATAGTACTGTAGTACAATATATATTTAATAATATATATTTTTTTAATTAGAACAATCCTTTGCAGAGCTGCAATGACCGTAACCAAATTCTCCGGGTAAACTTTTACTTCACCCGATTCATTTACTAGGGTGAATTAGGGGTGAATCATTCTGTAACAAACACTAACTATAGATTTCACACTGGTGACTTTTTAATACAAACAGCTGTACCGCAGTCATTGTTAACCTTCGTTCCTTCTTACATTTCTATGTTGTTTGGGAGAATGAAGGAGTCCCACCACTCGACGGAAGGCACTTCACCTTCGCCAAGCTCCTTCTTAGGGGCGATTAGAGCCAGCTTGGTCGATGCCTGGATGCCTGTCTTTTTGGCAGCCTGTGCAATTTCCATCTGTAACCTCTCCAGCTGAACCTGAGGCAGACCAGATGTAGGGGGAAAACAAACAATTACATGCTTCTATCAGGAACTGAGATGGGAGGATAAAAAAAAAAAAAAAAAAAACCACCTGATATTAAGGCCCTTAAATTTTTATTTAGTATACACCAAAAAGTTATGCTAACCTTGGTTCGTATCCGCTGGCCTATTTTCTCAAAGCGGCCCTTGTCGTGGAACTTGAACATCCTCCTCTGTCTCTGTGGCGTAGGCGCCGTCATCCTGGGGTCGAAGAAGGACGTGGACTCGAGGTCATCGCTGGGCTTTTCCTTCAGCTGCAGCTTGAACTGCTCTCGCTTCACTGCTCTGATATTAGCTAGAGAGACGGCAAGGGAGACAAAAGCAGGTATCTTTACAAATTTATTTATCTAAACAAACAATATAACAAAAAAAATAAATAATAAGACAAAGCTGACTTCCCTGCCGGTGTAAATAAAATATTGCCGGGTAATTTATTCTGAAAATGGTACCGTACTGGAAGCGCTCATGCTACAAAGCAACACACTGATTGCCAGCACTTTAAACTCAGCTCGAAATACTGCATTAAAATACTGCATCCATCTTACTTAACAGTTATTTATTATTATTTTTTTTTTTTTTACAGTTTAGCGCCACCACTGAACACATTTTCATAGCCTTCATTTTGGCAGGTTAAGTTCTTTTTGCCTTTTCATCGATTTCAGTGTTACCTTTCAGAGTGGGCATGCGGTGCGTGAGCTCCACCTCTTTGCCGCTGGCATCGACGGTTCTCCCGAGCTCGTCCAGGATGAGCGGCGTCGGCTTTGTGACCTCACGGGCCTCAACTTTACTGCAAAGAACGCAATCATGGACAGTGTGTAGTGTGAGCACAAACAATGATGCCGTTAGAGAGAAACTAGTGACTGATCTTTAAACTTTAAAACAAGGTAACTTGCACTTGTGTGTGCATGTAGGTTCTCTGCTACACTCACAGTGGTGCAATGCCCATGGCATGCAAGTTAGCAAGTGCCACCAGGTTGTGTGGTCCTGTGTTATTCACAGTTCCGAGGATGCCCGGCTTCATTGCCAGCGTAGACTGAATCTTGGCCTGGAGCTCGGCAGCTTTGCGCGCCTTCTCGATGGCGTCGTTCATGAAGCTAGCGGCCTGTGAGGGGGCGATGGATTGAGCTGGGCCTGGAGTGGGAGGCAGGGACGGGCGTATCCCAGTGCCTGTTGGCTGGGGGGTAGGCAGGGGCAGTCTGGGCTAGAGATTTAAACCAGAGTTACATACAATGGGCAAGTCAAATCTTTCAGAGAAATCTGAAGGATTTAAAAACATTTTAAAAGATGTTTCTTAAAATCATTACCTGAGTGATACTGAGTTGCTTCTTCCTCTCTTCAATCTGACGAGTGGCTGCTTCCATCATTTGCTTTATCTGTAGGAGAAACAGATGAGGATTTGTTTCAAAAAAATAAAAAGCACAGCTATGATACTCACTCACGTCAAAAGCACATGCAAAGTTCTGCTTGGTCACCTTGTGGCCTGACGTTCATGTAAAAATGACTGACGCGTACTGCCTTCGTAAACATTGCTGCACACCAAGTAACGTCAACCGTATTCCCTGGTGGCACAATGCCATTATCAATTTAAAAGTTCCCCCCTTTAAAGTGAAACCAGCATCCTATCTAGTGTTACACATATTTCCATCACAGAAGTTACAGTTTCTCAGCCTACTGTGTGGCTCAGGCATCAGATGCTCTGCTTCTCTGGAGGGGAAAAAAAAAATAATAAAAAAAAATAGATCTCTGATGAACTTTCCATTCACTGCAGTTGTATTAAATGATGGCAGTGCATCCTGTAGCTTGTAGCATTTGTATGCTACAGAACTGTTGCGGTAAAAGAAAAGATGACTAAATTTGAACTTGAAATGTTCATGTATTCGTAACTCCTAATCCTGAGGACATTATGTTTCAATTAGAGAACATGCACGTTTTAAAAACAAAAAGCATTCCTTTCCTTCTTTCTTCCTCCAGATTCCAGAAGCTGTGCCCCACATTAAAAAGGCAGCATTTTGACCAAAAATGCTGGCACACCGGGAATGACGTGTCACGACGCATGACAAAGATAAACCTTTCATAACGATATGAGTGTTTAGTCAAACTCTGGTACTCACTTGCATCTTGGTGAGCATGCCAGGACTTTCTGTAGGAGGTCCCGGGAGAACTTCTGGCTCTTCAACCTCCTCGAACCGGGGTACTCTCTTCTTCTTCGCTGCAGCCCCGCTACTCTCTAGCTCTTTCTGTGCCTCGACCTCATCTCCAAATACGTCCTGTACAGAGAAACAATAAGCAAGGTCACAAGCTGTTTCAAGAAGTTTTAATAAGTCTCAAAGTCTTAATAAATAAATAAAACACACACATGTGTATATAATATACGCACACACATGTTTTGGGGGCCAATCACCGATCACAGAAATACTGATTTTGTGATCTTGGATTTAAACTATTACGTTTATTTTGCAGAATTGTTTTTTTTTTAATTACTGTTTATCTGATAAAGTATCACAAATTTAAGACTTATTTATTGGAAAGCAACATGTTCCATTCTTTTATTATTTTATGGAGATTAGAATAGAGCCTTCGCTCAATTAAAGAGCAAAAAATTTCCCATTGCTTAACCCTTGTGTGGCCTTCGGGTCAAATTGACCCGTCTCTAATTTTTACAAGAATAAAAATGTTACAAGTTACATTAGATTTTTCTCCAAACAATGCTGATGTTTTTTTTATCTGTATCTAGAAGGAATTAGTAGTGTTGCCCCTTTTTTTTTTGTTCACAAATAACAAAGTAACAAAGTGTCCGTGATGATTTAATTCCTATTACTAATAATTACAGATAAACTGTTTATTACAGATAAATTGTTTATGTTAAAAATTGTTATAAATTTATGTTATTTATGTTATAAATTTATGTTGTTTATGTTATAAATTGTTTATCTGTAATTATTAGTAATAGGAATTAAATCATCACGGACACTTTGTTACTTTGCTATTTGTGAACAAAAAAAAAGGGGCAACACTACTAATTCCTTCTAGATACAGATAAAAAAAACATCAGCATTGTTTGGAGAAAAATCTAATGTAACTTGTAACATTTTTATTCTTGTAAAAATTAGAGACGGGTCAATTTGACCCGAAGGCCACACAAGGGTTAACCATAAATCAACAGGCCATCATAAATGCTTAGCTAGGATGCTACTGTCCTATGGTACTAACTCGTTATAACATGTAGCACAAGAACAAAACTCTGTTAAGGTTTTTAAATAAACACACACAGTCGCTTTTTGTATTTGGCAGCCAATCATGGCTACTCATTAGTAAGCAGCGACGGCGGGTATTCCTTATAAACATCAGAATTTCTGTATTTTCAAGAGACGGTCTATTCCTCTTATCATAGTGTGTGTGTGCTGAATATTCGGTCATTGTCGGCCTGCATGTATAGAGCGGTAAGGTGAACGTGGGCGGTCTTGGCCAGTACTGGGAACCGCACTTTATTTGTCTCTTCATTGTTGTCATTATTGTGAGAATGGTTTTAGTTTTACTCTGTGCACAGTAAGGCTCGAGCATTTTGAGGGCTTCAGCTACAGGTTGGTGAGTGAGGGTCGACGTACATGATTTAGCTGCTGCCTTTGCAAAAACTTTTCATGCTGTGATGTTCTTAACCGGCGAATTATCAGCCGATTCAATCAGAACACCCCAATAAATAAATTTTAAAGCGTCACATTTTATGTTATACTGTGCAGTAATAATGCATCTGGCCAAACATTGGAGCAGCGTGAGGAGCGGCAGCAATTGACCACACACACCATTTGCAGGAAATGGTAGCGCACCGGTGTCAGGACGAATACCCTCTAGTGCAGGGGTCTCAAACTCAGTTCCTGGAGGGCCGCAGCCCTAAAGAGTTTTGTTCCAACCATAATTAAAAACACCTGATCCAACTAAACAAGTCATTAAGGCTTATTTGAAAACTACATGGTATGTATGTTGGAGCAGGGTTGGAACAAAACTCTGTAGGGCTGCGGCCCTCCAGGAACTGAGTTTGAGACCCCTGCACTAGTGCATAAAATGTCAATATAGCAACTCACCTTCAGCTCTCTCTTGCGGTTTCTCTCGGCTGTGCCTTTATTGCCCCTAGAGTTCCTGCTCTCTTCCAGTGCTTCGAAGAGACGCTCTACGAAGCTGCCTGCTGAGTCATCCAGAAACGGCCTCAGCTGGTCTGAGAGATACAATTATGAAATTGTTTTTAAATAAAATCATAATAAAAACTCTCATCAACCTGTATGTGAGTGCAGAGATGTATGCTTGTACCTGTTGTCTTCCTTTTGTCCAGCCCTTTCCCTAAGCAGTGCAGAGCCGCTGTGACCACAGTGGGTTCGGAGAAACCAAGCACCTTCTTCACAGTGCGCTCCACCCAGGGCCGAAGCTCCTCCACCTCCCGCTTGGGCAAAGACATTCTGGGGAGATCTGAGGTCAGGGAAGAAGGAAGGAAAAATAAAAATTATTTGATGCATTTACTTCGGTTCAATTAACTGTCTCTAAATGATATTAGACTGATATAATATTCTGTTAAGTTTATTCTGATTGCACATTTTATTACTGGAGTACAGTAGAACGAGCGAGGAATGTTCAAATCAAACCGGGACTTTTGATTATGATATTTTGATTAACAGTTATGATACTAGTACATTTTATAACTTAATACCTAAAAAGTCACTTTTATTGAAATTTTTATTTAAACTGTTTTTATAATTTTATAATAAAATTCTCTTATTTATATAAGTAAAAGAAAGATTTTGTCTGTACATTGTTGCCAATGATATCTTTACTTTTTCGGACCTTAGGGAACCAAAACCAAGTCTTAGAAAATATTCTCTCTGTCCAGCCAGATTTTGGCACAGCATCATTTAAAACTGACTGGACAGAATTAAACGAAACTTTTGCAAAACTTAGATATCTGCTTGAAGTTTAACCTGCGCCATAAGTGAAATCAAAATGTTGAGTAAACGTTGAGCGATATTATGAGTAGTTATGTGTGGGATTTAATAATCTACTTTAAAATATGCTTCTAATGAGCTACATGCAATATGTAAACTACCACCTGCACCAATAGATATTAATTAGAAAAATTAAACTGGATATTTTTACTAGGATCAGTTCATATTTTCACTGCTGATTAACGAAGAAATACTTTTAACTTAGCGTAAATAAGGCGTAAACAAACTTTTCTTTATCCTCTCTCTCATTGATTGTAATAAAAATTAAATGACAGTAGATTAAAAAACTTGCCATTAACTAGGTAACTTTTGTACAATTTCTTAATATTTAGCCACCAATACAAAGGAAACAAATACAGTCATCGCACCAAACAAAACATTACAATAAAATAAACAGAATTTTTTAAAAAGAAATTTAAGGTTCATCTTTGTTGCAGGCAGACACGTACATGGGCTTCAAACGAAAATAATAATATCATTGATTACATTAAAGCTTTTTTAAAATCTTAGCTCTCTCTACAAACTCGTTTCATGTCAACGACGGGTACTAACGCAAGTAATATTTACGTAAAATATTTAATAATTGTAACTGAACGCTCTCATATTATATACATGAAGAGATTTCTGCTATTAAACACAAATACCTGTGTATACAGAAATTAATAAATGCCTCTATATATAAAATATACACACCAACAATTTTGCCAAATGGCTACAAATAATAAATTGCAATATAATTAAACTCCCCTTTCAATAATAAAAAAACAAAACAAAATGACGTTATGTTTAACTTAAAGTTGTTGTTGTTCATGCTAACACAGGTAGCTAGCTAGCAATGCGGTTTCATTTAAACGTTCGCAAAACCTCACCAGATAATTTCTGTCACACTCTTAACGCCAGACAAAACTTCCTCCTGAACTATGAGCTCCGTCGATAACGAAACTTCCAGATTGTGACTGAAATTTAATCACAGGCACGCAAAGTAAAAATTCGCGAACTTTCTGGCTCGCGCGGCGTCCACACAACGTTCAGATGGTGCATTAAGAAACCGGAAGTTTAACGAACAGACTGTTCCGTTACACAGCGATACAAAAATATATACGTAATCGCGGTATTGCTGCCACCTGCTGGCCTGGTGGCAAAATGATAAACAGCTTGTTTTTTATTTATTTATTTTTTATTAAAAAATAAAATAAAATACACTACAGTACAAGATATCGCAGAGGATACAACAAATCAACATTCAAAGACTACAATACAATAGCAAAAGAATGAAAGGAACGAAGCAAAAAGAAAAGAAAAGGAAAAGGGGGGCTAAAAAGATTCACAATAATAAAAAAAGAGTGCAGAATAACAGAGAGCACGGCACTGGAGGCATAAATCATAACAACAACAGCTTGTTGTAGACGCCTAAGCATCACAACTTGTTTGCTGTAATAATTAGATTGTAGAGTGTGATCTGTATTCATCTATAAGAGCATTAGTGAGGTCAGGTGATGTTTGGTGATGAGACCTGGCACACAAAGTTCCAATGTCCAGTGACTTTGATGACTCCAAATTATTGAAATAAAACCATGAACATTTCTATTAAAATATTCATAAATATGCAGCGGTAATATTTAATAAACCAGTTGTAAGACATGTGGCCACACATTTTAGAGTAGATTTTGAGCCAACAGATCACAAGACCTGGAGGTTATTGAAATAATTTTATAAAAATACATATATAACTTATTATGTATTAATAAATATGCAGAGTGATAACATTTATTTAATTATTTATAATGTTAATATTTATAATATTAATGTAATCTGTATTACTATTAGTTTAACTACTACTACAGTGGAACCTTGGATTACAAGCATAATTCCGGAAGCGAGCTCGTATTCCAAAATACTCGTAAACCAAATTTAATTTTGCCATAAGAAATAATGAAAACTCAAATTATTCGTTCTACAGCCCAAAACAATAAATACATAAAAATAATTAATACAACATATAAAGTAAAAATAAAACAAATTAACGTGCACTTAACATTTTTTTAATAAGTTTTTAAAAATCCAGTTAAGTGTTTCCTCATGTATTTGTATGTGTGTGTGTGTGGAATTAGCCCCTCGCCTCATCTTAAACAGTAAAACTCCTTCTCCCTCCCACACCACGCTTTTTAAGTTTCACAACTAACATACACAATGCGAACACTGTTTTAACGGGAAAAAAAGAAATCTCTCTAATGATACTCGCGTGAGCATACTAACGGAATCATTGCTGTAAAGTAAAAAATAACAAATAAAAAATGAACCAGCACCTTACCTTTGAAAAGAATCGCGACAGAACTGAGTTTTCTGTGTAAATAAAGCGCATGTGTAAAGCGCCGGGGAGATCTGTGTGTGTGTGTGTGTGTGTTTGTATGTGTCAATATCAAATTACGCGCGCGCACACACACACACACACGCACAAAGTAAGTCTGTGTGTGTAAAAAGTGTGTTTGTGTGTTGGTGTGTGTGGGGCACAGTGTCAAATTATGCGCGCGCAAACAGAAGAGAGAGGGAGTTGTTGATTATAAGCGATGAGCACGGGACTCTTATTTTGACACAGGGAACGCAGCAGGGGAGACGGTGTCAAAATAAGAGTCGCATGCGTGATACATGATACTCGGCGCTCGTAAACTAATACTTGTGCAAAAAAAAAAAAAAACTAATACTTGTGCGGTTTCTGATTAAAAAATTTTTTAAAATCTTTGCTCGGTTTGCAGAACACTTGTAAACTATGTTATTGGCATTCCGAGGTTCCACTGTACATATAAAAATAATTACTACAAAATATAAAGTAAAACTAAAACAAATTAATCTGCACTTTACCTTTGGAAAAGAATCCCTTTCAGAGAAGTGTTTTCGTTAGTGTGTGTGTGTTTTCATGCAGTGGTGCAGTAGTAAAGTGCTTGCCCATATCATCCAGAGATCACTGGATTGACCCCCAGGTGATGCTCTTTCAGGCAGCCGAGGGTCTAGAGAGAGTAAATTGGCCGAGCTCTCTGGTGAGCTCATGCAAGCAGAAGGAGCAGATAGTCCTCCAAGTATGGTGCCCCACCCAACAGTGCGTGAGCGAGCAGTTCGAAAAGATGTGGTCGGTGACGTCACGTGGTTTGGAGGAAACACAGACTGAGTGGTCGTAGTAGCCTTAATGTGGAGCCCTTAGTGGCGGAGAGAAATTGGACATGACTAAATTAGGGAGAAAATCGGGAGGCCTGTCTCAAAGAAAAGACAAGTCACACAATTATGCATAATAGTCACATGTGGTTTCATACACCACACACCAGTACAGTCAAGTAATACAGATCCATGATGAAGTGTAGTTAAGTAGTAGTACATGTAGTTTCTGTACATTTGAGCAGAGTAAAAGTAAAAAGTATCCTCTAAAAAACTACTCAAGTACAGATAAATTAAATATGTACTTACTGTAAGTGCAGAAACAAAATATATGTATTCAGTTACCTCCTGCCTCTGATTGCTTGACATCTCATTCCCAGGGCACTTTTTGTTGCCACTCCTCCCCTGGCATAATAAGTAATTAAATGAAGAACTATGAAACATGAAAATGTTGAAACGGTGTAATCATCATGCACATGACCTTTGTTTCTGTACTTAAATACTTGTCTGAATCATCAGAAAATGACAGAACAAGGGCATGGATGCTTGATGATATAGAAGGATCTGAGAGATCTGAGAGCCTTTTGGATGATTGTGATCCAGAGCCTAATCATTCTGTTATATGATATATTCATATTGCTGCATAAACTAGTTCACCCTGAACAATATATGCAATAATGTGTTGAACTAACAGTTTACAGTTTTTTTTATTTTATTGATCTTTCAAATGAAAAATAATTCACAATTCATAATTTCATAATTTCTTTGTGGTCAGTTAAATGTCGATGGTTGACCCTTGTAGTGCTTCAGGTAAAGTACTTCATAAAGTGTTTGTCCATCCCTGATCTGGTGTGTCAAGAAATCTGCAAATCAGGGGTAATCTACTGTCCAAGCTAATATGGATTGGTAAGTGTTTTGAAAAGCAATCAAGTGCTTAATTGGCTGATAGTTTTATTTGGGGGGGGGGAATGAACAATGACCAGAAAAATCCTAAGGATAAGGAGCTTTGCTACCAGGAGACATGAAGCAGTCCAGGGGTCACCACTTATTATGACTGATTTTTAGCAGGCTGGACAGCTCTTCACAGCAAAAAAGGTGAATAAGTGTTAGTGCCTAACAACTAACTTTTGTTGCTCTGAATGCAGTTTAAAAAATCATGCACAACAAAGGCTTAAACACAAATGTCTTTACCATGTCCTGAAATGTGGGAGCAACAATCATGCCAGTTTGTGTTCTTTCCAATTCTGATTTCAGTAAATGATAGCAAAGTAAAGTTGATGTGCTAGCTGACACGGCATCTCTCTGTAGTCTTTTACTTTTAGAACACAAAATCCTATACAGTGGAACTTCGGATTGCAAGTAACTCGACGTTTTAGATTTTTAATACATTTTGACTTGAAAAACAAGCATGTCTTGGTTTACCAACAAGTACCGAGTTTTTTGACACCGACACACACACACCGACACACACACACACACACACACACTCTCGCCTTTACCCCCCTCCCCTCCCCGGCTTCACACAGACACACACACTCTGCTCTACACAGAAACTCTGCTCTGTCGCGATTCTTTTCAAAGGTAAGGTGCTGGTTCCCTTTTTTTTTTACTTTACAGCAGTGATTCCGTCAGTCTGTGCTCATACGAGTGTCATTAGAGAGATTTGTCATCAGTGTTTCCGTTGTGTGTGTTTTTGTTGTGAAACTTAAAAAGCGAGGTGGGGGGAGGAAGGAGGAGTTTTACTGTGTAAGACGAGGCGAGGGAAGGTGCTAATTCCACACACACACACACACACACACACACACACAGACACACACACACACACACACGTCTGAGCGCACAAACGGAAACACTTATCTGTTGGGATTTATTTAAACTTTTTTTAAAAGGTAAAGTGCAGGTTAATTTGTTTTATTTTTACTTTATATATTGTATTGATTATTTTTATGTATTTATTTTTTTAGGCTGTGGAACGAATTATTTGAGTTTTCATTATTTCTTATGGGAAGGTTTGATTTGGTTTACAAGTGTTTTGGAATACAAGCCCGCTTCCGGAGCGAATTATCCCCGTAATCCAAGGTTCCACTGTATAAAATATCTGTACTCCTACTTAACTGCATTTCGGCATGGTGTGGTGTTACTCAACTACAGTGGTGTGTAGTATTTAAAGTGGAGATTTTGCCACTTGCTGACTATTATATGTATGGTGTGCGTTGCCTTTCCTTCGAGACATGCCTAATAATGTTACAAATGTTTGACATCAGAAGCGGAGCAGATTGCAGACAGCGAGAAAACAGCAAATTCACAATTGGGAAGCAGAGAAAGTGAGAGAGAGCGACATTTTTACTATGGAGGCTACTGTGAAGGCTGCACTTTTGTTACCTGAGTAAATTCAAAGGTGAGTATGCCTGTACTCAAGTACACATACAAATGGCAGACTTTATTTTTACTTGGGAATTTCTATTTTACAAAAGTACAGTATGTGTCTAGATGTGTCAACTTCCAATTCTGGCTTTCAGTCATGTTTTAGTTACTATTAATGCCATACTGAAAACAATGGATTGGCATTAACTACTGATTGATCCCTTTTTCACCCACTCATAAAGCAGCATAACAGCACCACACTACCACCTTAAACATACATTTACATCAAATACTACACAGAGCTTAATCAATAATCTCCCAGAGTTATTAACTTTGATTGGATCGCCATCTGACTTCACAGATCTCGATCAGGCGACTGAATATCTAGAGTCAACACTTTGTTATAGCTTAGATAATGTAGCTCCAGTTAAAAGGAAAATGATTAGAGATAAGAAACTCGCTCCTTGGTATAATGACCACACACGCACTTTAAAACAAACCGCTCGAAAATTAGAAAGTAAATGGCGCCAAACTAAATTGTTAGTATTCCAAATAGCATGAAAGGAGAGCATCCATAACTATAAAAAAGCTCTCAGTGATGCTAGATCAACGTATCTCTCCACTCTTATAGAAAATAACAAAAACAACCCGAGATTTTTATTTAATACCGTAGCTAAATTAACTAAAAACAAGACCACTGCAGAAATCTCCACAACAACATCATGCAGTAGTGAGGATTTCATGAATTTTTTCAATAATAAAATCATAAATATTAGGCAAAAAATTCAGGCT
>QMIH01000592.1:119183-143871 GCA_003987875.1 Clarias batrachus | reverse complement strand
TCCTCTGGGCAACATAATTCGTAAACATGGTATTAGTTTTCATTGTTATGCTGATGACACACAATTACACGTCTCAGCCAAACCAGATGAGAAAAAACAGTTTGCTAAAATTGAGCAGTGTGTGCAGGACATACGAGATTGGATGTTAATTAATTTTCTTCTGCTTAATCCTGATAAGACAGAAGTTCTGGTCATAGGACCACAAGTAGCTAGAAGTAAGCTTTCTGATCACACTGTAACTTTAGATGGCCTTTCTGTTCCATTAAGTGCAACAGTAAAAGACCTCGGTGTGATTATAGATTCCAGCCTTTCATTTGAGACACATGTAGATAATATTACCAGGATAGCTTTCTTTCACCTTAGAAATATTGCCAAGATAAGAATTAAACACGTGGACAAAATTGTTGGTACCCTTCGGTCAATGAAAGAAAAACTCACAATGGTCACAGAAATAACTTTAATCTGTAATAATTAAATAAAATTCTATGAATGGTAACCAATGAAAGTCAGACATTGCTTTTCAACCATGCTTCAATGGAATTATTTTAAAAAAATAAACTCATGATCAATAAATAAAAATCAAATCAATAAATTAAGATTATGTAAGGGTTAATGTTTATTGATATCTTGTTTTACATGTCTTTTCTAAATTTTTTGATTGTCTTTATATGCAAAAAGGTGATTATGGTGTAGGAAATTGCCTTTGGAACGGACTAACGTCATATGCAGAGGTACCAGGTATTGTTGACCTATAAAGCACTAAAGGTGCAGATTATTTGTTGCTGCCTCGTATAATGAAGACTCCATAGCAGGGGGGAATGGCTTTCTTTAACGAATCTCCACATATGAAGGTTGACCTTACCAATTATGTTTGATGTTAAGCTGTACATAATCTGCTTTCCTAATCTGCCTCTTCCATCCTGATGTCCTACAGTAACTTTAGTTAAAGTTCTTATCATAGGGAAACACTTTACTGCTGCTGTGGATGGCCCCATATGTCCTAAAATAAATAAAACTAACAAGGATGGTTCCAATATGACTGTAGTTTCCCATAGTTTTAGAACAAAAATGGGCAAAAAGAGATTTGCAGTCAGGTTGTAGTATTTGTTAGTCAACAGTTGGTTGATCTCCAATAAAAGGACTTTACAGACTTTACAGTTTAGAAGATTGCACAACCCTTTTTCCTTTTGGCCTAATTTTTGTTACATATTAAAAAGGTATATGTTCTTTATCTGAGGTTGTATTAAACATATCTTTAACTGACCTACTAAGAAGACCCACTATGATCAATTGATTTTGATTGTTATTTTATTAAGAAGAAAAAAAACATAGAATTCAGAGAGGGGGCACTAACTTTTACAAATGACTGTTTGTTTATTGAAATTAATTCCCTGTTATATAATTTCACTTGCGCCCATATAGCACAGAGTTCTGAAAGGGATTTATTTATCTGGTATCATCCAACTGAAGGATGTCCAAAGACATCCCAAATTGCCCCGTAGTGTGTGAACGAGCATGTGAGTGTGTATATGTGTGTATCCTATGACAGATTGGCACCCCAATTTATTTTATTCATAAATGTATTTTATTTCCTAAGTCTCCTGGGATAGGCTCTAGATTAGTTTTAAGTTTTAAGCCTTTAAATGATTTTCTATAACACTTTTTTCCTTTATGGACCTGCCATCTCCTTTTACCTCTATTCCCCATCATTGATATAAAGTTTTAAAATGAAGAAATGATCAGCATATGGATGGTTTATTGTGTTTCATTTTCAGTCAGATTTGTTTTTTTTTATTAGATGTCTCCACAAGGATAAGATTAGTGTGTTTGTGTGGGTGTGTTTGTAAGGGGGCGTGTCTTAAGGCTAGTTTAAAAAATCCAACGAATGCGTACGTCCGCCATGTGCCACACAATAATTGGTCAAAATGGGTTAAAAACAAACATATCATTCCATTCTATGGCCATTTGAAATATTCTGCATAATGTGATTTAAATGTTTTGTATTATAAAATAGATTATACACATATACGAGGGATAAAAATACACGCATATAAAAATCAAGGCTCGCAGAGCGGTTAGTTTTCAAATCCCGTGCGCACGCGCACTGTGAGTGTGAAAGCGAGCAGCACAGAGCATGCGCGCGGCTGGATTTAAATCCCACACGCATGCGCTTTTGAGGCTTTTCTGTACCCAGACTGCGCCACATTGTAATGCCGAAGGAGCGGAGCGGCTTCATGGTAACGGTCTCGCTGGACAGCCGCGCAGTTTCCCGACTTGCCGGGGAGTTTTATCCTGAATCGAATCGCGTAGGTTTCCGCTCTCAGGTGCATCAGTTTGTCCAGACGAGACGTTTTTCTCAATAAATAAAGAGGCTCGTGGTTTTTTTTCCCCCTTCCCCCTGTTGAGTTGTTTGGTGTTGGAGCGCTGAAGATTAAATGGACCCCAGGGTGGCTTGGATTCAGCCCGAGCAGAAAGGACCAGCCAACGTTTTGTGGATGCACATCTGGGAGACCTCGCACGGATTACGGACTACTCATACCTCACCGAGCCCGCGCTTGAACCCGGCCATGGCGCCAGGTTTGATGAAAGCCAGCTCGTCCAGCTGTATCAGCCCGCATCCCGTGCAGGTTTCGCCCAATTTCATTCTGCCTCCTCCGTATGATCACTGCAATCTGACTGCACTGAATGGCACTTGCACAGACTCAGGGAAGCCGAGTGCTTCTCCGAAAACTGTCTCCCTGTCTCCCTTGTCCTCGTCACTGGACTCTGAAACGGACAGTCCCAAATCGGACTCGTGTGACAGCACAAGCACCCACCATCCTCATCCCCATCCCAGGCTCTTCTTCAGCTTCAATGAGCAGCTGCACAACATCAATGACTATATGCATCAGCACCAACAGCAGCATGTGCATCTCCATGCACATCTCCACCAACACCATCACAATCATCACCGCAATCCGTCTCAGCAATTCCCTCAAGGAACCGACCATCACATTCATCATCATCACCACAACAACCACCACAATCCTCACCATCCAGCCAGGAAGAAGGCTGAGAACATGGCCAGCAGCACTTATGGGGTCAGCAACCTGCTCTCCAACTCCAACCTCTTCTGCACCGGGATGCCATGGAAGACCAGGAGATACAGTCCAGGGGTTAACGGGTAAATTGAACAGGGACCGGCGAGATGTTTCGGATTTAAATTTTTTGTGATTTCTGATTGAATAATGTGCGAGGATGTCGACGGGTGGAGTCGTTTTATGAAGTGATCTGGATATGTCGATGTGGAGGAGAATAAAATGTCCACCTTTTCATCATATAATCCAAAACACCTTGCTTCTTTAGTTGCATCACTTGCGGTTCTTTTGGTGATTTGAGTTTAAATGGGACTTCATTCTCAAAATTTTGGTGATCCAGAATAATTTTCATTGTATTTTTACACTTGAACTTGGAAGAACCTAAGGTTCACAGGGTGCCAATATTTTAAATCAAATACTAAATGTTTGCTTTAAAAGAAAATGACCAACCACGTAGTAGTTGACATGATTAACTTGTTTGAACAATCTTTTGTTTAAATCTCCCCACCTTTTTTCCAATTTTTTTTTTTTTAGTTGTCAGCCATTTTGGGAAAGTAGAAAGAGATTATTATTTTTTTCTGTGTGAATTAGTTAATCAACAACACGCTTCTCGTGAAATTTAAACATGCTTGATTTATTTAAAATGCAGCATTTTGGGCAAAGCTAAATCGTGTGTTTGCCAAGTTCAAACGTAGAATCTAAATCAAATCGCCAAGTGATATTCTACTTCAAACATAACCTTTCTATATATTTATCTTTCTATGATTATTTACACAATTTAATAAATTTTTTAAAAAAAAAAACGAAGATGGTTTGGGCTTTTTGATGATGCTGAAAGCCAACAGGTGTGTTTTGTGAAAGCTTTTGTTGCTTGCTAGCTATATTAGCATATTAGCCTCAGATCCAGTATCTGGTTGTTTTTTGCTCGATTAGAATTTCAGTGTTTCTCTTGCCTACACTAACCTCACAGGTTCTCTATACATGTAACTATCTTAGCCTGATTCGTCAGTCGTTGGCTATTCTAGTAGCCTCTCCGCCCCGTACCTATTAGCAGGGTTAGCCTCACTTCTCCAGTCTGAAACTAAATAAGCACAGTCAGTCACCAAACATGTCTTCAGACAATTAAATTTTTGCCAAACCAGTTTAACTATGTCTTTTGTAAAATACTAAAACAAGGAAGCTGTGCCTTACCACACAGCCCACACACTTTTAAATATAATTAATGCATTCAAAACATTAAATTTTTTTTGTTAGGATTTTGTTTTCATGCTTCTCTTTAAGTTAATGCCAGTGACACAAATATTTGTGCTTTTTAACACCGTATTTCTTTTTTTTTTCAGTCTTCATGAAGAGATCGTGGACTTCTATGCCTTTATGTCCCCGCGACCTGAGGAAGAAGCCGTGAGGAGGGACGTAGTGAACCGCATCGAGAACGTGATCAAGAACTTGTGGCCGACGGCTAACGTGGGTAACATCGCTGGGATGTCGGGTTAAAGATTCAGAACTTTAAAAAAAAACTTAACCATCGTCTACCACACAATCTGTGTACTACTTACAGTACTGCACAAAAGTCTTGAGTTCCCCACTCGTTTCTTCATATTATATTGAATGATGTAGATTAAATTAAAGACGTGGGAAGAAGTGTTTTACTGAGACAGGGCGCAAAGTGTGGTAGCACTATGGCTTGGTGGTTTGCACTGACGCCTTGCACCTCCAGGGCCCTGGGTCAATTCCAGACCATTACGCTATATGTTTTTTATGATTTGAATGGTTTAAAGCTCAGTTTGTGGCTTGACAAACAAAAAACATTACTTTGAAATTGCTCAGGTACAGGCACTGGATTGAAATCAAGAGCAATGAGAATAAAAAAAAAAAAAAAACAAGGTCTCCCTCCTGCAAAATATGAAGAAATATTTGGTGGTTTAAAACATTCGTGGAGTACTGTATGTCAACTTTTTAATTTGCTAAATCTCCTTGAATGTTTTTGGATATTAGCCAATCAGACAGCAGAAACCTGTAAACATTAACATCAGCATGTTTATCCTCACCGTGCAGGAAATTTGCCAGCCGCTACAGTTTGACTTAAATTTCAGATGGACAGCAATGTTTTTGCTCCATTATGTCATCTAGCAGACATTGCTTTCTTTTGGAGGTACACAAACATGTTTCTTCCGTTGTCGCTGGTTCTATACATGCAATGCTAACGCTATGAAAGTAAACCAGATCTAGGGAGCCCTATCTGATTAGGAATATTTGCTAATTATAAAATTGCCTTTACTCTAAATGTTGAGTAATGTGGAATTTATAACGCCCATTTTACGATCAACATCAGCTTATTTTATGATGCGTCAAGCTCTGGATTGTTTTATTAGCCTGATAATCGCGAGTTTTACTTTTGTGAGCCATCACACATTGGATTAAGGTTATATCCATGCGCTCTAGCGTTATCTAGTGTAATCATTGTTACAGGTTCCACTTGTGTAACATCACTGACGGTAGAGTTGACCTTTTCTCTAGAGTGGACTAAAGTACAAATGGTTACATTTTATCCCGTTAAAGCCACCTGAAGCGAATCTGCCAAAGGTCATTAATGCTTTATGGTAATGGCGAGATGAAGGGAGAGCCTAAAAGAGTGTATGACCCGGGTGGCTTTAAAAAAAAAAATTAGTTATTTGAATAAAATGCTCATCAAACTTTTTAACTACTTTTGTAGCCGATTAACAAGTCACAGCTGTGACATCACTGACCTGAACCGCTACGTTTCTTCCGTCGTCGCTGGTTCTACACATGCGATGGTATGAAAATAGACCAGACGTAGGAAGCCTTACCTGATGGCCATAGCTGATGAAGCGGGATGATTTACGAGAATGTTACTCCTGATATATTTTCCAAAATATCAATATTTAGTTAATTATAAATATTTAAAATTTAGAAAGTTCGCTTCTTATTGTTTTTAATGCGGGCTTTTAAACCAATAGGTGCATACTGCTGCCTGTTGTATCAGGGAGTGAAAATACACAAGCGTACCCGAGTACGGACGATGATGATGTGAATACTGACCGGTGGGGGAGTGGGGAAAGGGGAGCAATCGTTCCTGGACATGGTACAGATCAATGGTGAATAGAGCAAAAGGACCCTTTTTTCACCCCAATGAAAAAGTAAAAACAAAACAACACAGCATTTAACACTTGGCACGTTTTATTTTTAAATTATAACTTCAAGCTGTAACATTTCACCAATTTAGTTTGTACTGAAAAGAAGGGAGGAAAAAAAGCATCACTATTTCCCAAATGCATTTCGCCAAATAAGGTATCATATAGAGACCCATCGCTACGTTATCACAATAACCAGGTGCTGATGCGGTACCAGGTATTGCGCTTCTGAAATTTATATATATATATATTTTTTTTCCCCCGGTTTTGTTACAATTGTAAGCAAACTTGGGAAACCATTTGTTCCTACCACCTGAAATTCTGTGCCAATGTGTGAATAGTTTAGAGTGCAGCCCCTGTAGGATTATAGAGGAAGTGCAGCATTTTATCACTTAATGCAAATGTGTATAAATAAAAATATGACCTAGTTAAAATCATATCAGCCCTAGCAATGTTAGTGTGCAAACTGTATGAGATGAACAACTGTGTAACTCAGTGGTTTATTCCAGAGTATGTTGTCCGAGCTGCTGTTAACGAAAAATAATCAACCCTCTGTTTGGTATGTTCAGCAACATTAAACTTTTATTTTATTTTTCAGGTGCAAATATTTGGCAGCTTCAGTACCGGACTTTACCTTCCAACAAGGTAAGGAGCATTTCTCTCAAGGTTTCATCTGTGACAAAGTCGGAGAATGAAGGAAACTTTGGGTTAAGAAGGGGGGGGGATGAAAGGGAAGACGATTAGGTGACCTGAATAATTGGTGAAGGTAGGAATCAAAGAAAAAAGGAAGTAAGAAATCAGTTGAGCAAGAAAGAAAGGAAAATAATGGAAGATAAAGGAGGGAAAGACAGCAGAAAGGAGTAAAGGGAGTGACGTTTATGAAAGTATGTCGATATGTAGATTTATTGAACGGCTCAAATGTCTATCGGAAAATCTGTGGAGTGAAACTAAAGGATATTAAAGCTATGCTGTTGTGTGCGACAGCGACATTGACCTTGTGGTGTTTGGGAAGTGGGAACGTCCTCCTCTGCAGCAGCTCGATCAGGCTCTAAGGCAGCAAAACCTCGCCAAACCCTTCTCTATTAAAATCCTGGACAAAGCCACAGTAGGTCACTTTATAGCTTTTTGACCTCTCTCACTTTTTTTTTTTTCATACAAAGGTGCTGTTTGTTCATCTGGCCTTCTGTATCCTCAGGTTCCTATAATCAAGCTAACTGACCGGGAGACAGAGGTGAAGGTGGACATCAGTTTTAATGTGGAGACGGCGGTGAAAGCGGCACGCTTCATCAAGGACCACTTAAAGGTGGCGTGTAGTTTTGAGGCTTTACAGGTTTAAATTCTGCAAAAGCCTTGAATTAGGCTGTAGCCTGATGATTATAGTGTCATAATTAGGAAACATTTTCTCAGCTCTTGGACATCGTTTGGTGTTAAAAGTGAACTGCGTGCAGCATATTTATTTATTAATTTATTTATTATGTTTTAACTTTTTTTAGGAAAGAATCTGAAATGGTCAAACAACACAAATTATGATGGCAAAAATCAACCTGTATTTCATTTTGCTACCCTTGTGTTTGTTGTCGCAGTGGATGATTGCTTGTTATTTCTGCACTGATTCTGTTTGTGTTGCTTTCCTGGTCTCTCACTCCTGCAGAAGTACACCGTGCTCCCGTACCTGATCTTCGTTCTGAAGCAGTTCCTGCTGCAGTGGCATTTAAACGAGGTGTTTACGGGAGGCATCAGCTCCTACTGCCTCATTTTAATGGCCATCAGCTTCCTGCAGGTAAAAGAACCGCTCGTACGGTGCACAAACCACAAGCTGTCCTGTGGAAAAACAAGCAAAAGAATTTGGGGGTTGGATATGGGAAGTCGCATGCCATGCCCTGTTTAATATATTACGTGGGGTAACGGCTGTGGGGTTGTGCTTCAGCTTCACCCCCGGATCGACTGCAGGGCGACCAACATAAACCTTGGCATCCTGCTGATCGAGTTCTTCGAGCTCTACGGCCGCCACTTCAACTACCTGAAAACGGGGATCCGGGTGAAGAACGGGGGAGCGTACCTCTCCAAAGAGGAGATGATGAACGCCATGAGCAGTGGTCACAGACCCTCCATGCTGTGTATTGAAGATCCCAACTTACCAGGTATGAAAGAAAATGTATAAAATAAAAGAAATGAATAAACTTTCTGCAGTGTCGTACTTCAAAATACAAAGGGTGTCTAGAGACGAGTCAAACCGAGACGAGTCATGAAACGTCCGTGAATGATGATCCGAGCCGAGATGGATCAGAGCTCCCCGCAGTCACGCCTCTGAACATCCAGTGAATGGAACGTTCCGGAAGGCGCGCATGTCTGTGGGATCTGTATACACGATCATTCACCAACACCACTCGCACGTTACAGGAACTCGGCTATTCGGTTATTGCCGCATCTCTCGTATCACATCCCGGTCATGACCTCCCTCCAAGCCATTTCCACATGTTTGGGCCAGTAAAGTAGTTCTTGCGGGAGGCCAGCAAGACGTGAAGGAGGCTGAGCAAACTTTCTATCTTGATGGTATCCAAGCACTAGGGGAAGCTCTGGGATAAGTGCAGCTCGGATTAGGGTAGCAGCGAATTGTATAGAGAAGCAGTTTTTAACTAACTTTATTATGCACAATCAGGTCCCAGTTTGACTTGAACGCCCCTTGTTCCCAAATAACAAGTATATGCAAATAAAAGGTGTAAAATATTTTTTTACTCTCTTTATTTATATGTATTAAATACCTATACATACATATAAAAAGATGTAAAGTATGTATATAATGTGTGAGGGGGGAAAAAAAATTCACCTGGGTTTGTTTTTAAGGCAACGACGTGGGCCGCAGTTCCTACGGAGCCTTGCAGGTGAAGCGGGTGTTTGATTACGCCTACATCGTCCTGAGCCACGCCGTGTCTCCGCTTGCCCGTTCATATCCTAACAAGGATAACGACAGGTCAGTTGGTCTTGAGCTGACCCGAGTGGAGTTTTATTACATCTCATGTGAAGAGCTAAAGCGATAAGAGTCATTTGTAATAGTTATTAATATTTTGTCTTATCGTGATGTCTTATGTTACCACTCTTTTTTTTTTTTTTCCTTCTGTATTTGGTTTTGGAGAAAACGATTGCGTAAATGTCTCATGGTCTGTCTCCCTCAGCACACTCAGCCGGATCCTGAAACTGACCCAGGAAGTGATAAACTACAGGGAGTGGATCATCCAGAAGTGGGGGGACGGACACAATGCCAGAATCAACCATTGCAGTGAGTTCAAGACTTCATATCATGCTAAAGTTTTTATTTATTTATTTTTTTTGCACTTAGACAGGATGCTATAACTTTAGTACTGTGCGTATGCGTGTTTCATCAGTTGTCCAGTTCGGCGGCGAGTCCGAGGAGCAGCAGAGAGACTCCGCGTCTCCCCAAAGTGCCGACTCTCGTATGTCTCTGTCCAGTCCTCAGCAGCACTCGTCATCGTCTTCAGCCTCTTCCGTTTCATCGCTCTCAGGAAGTGACATCGTAGGTTGCCATGATTGCCTGATTTTATATTTCAGAAAGGTGCTTTAGGTAGAGACGATGCCCCGCTGTCAGCTGGCTGTTCAGTAGCGCCGTGGGTATTGTAGGAAGTTGTTAACCACCTGTAGTCTAACAAAACATAAAGTATTTATAATCCTGACCTTTCTGCTGTTTGTTATAAACATTGTGTCCCTAAATTGATTTATCATCAATATAATAAAATCAGTTGTTTCATCCCTTCATACAGACAAATGTAACGCAGCATGTACCATTTCATTGGCAACATTTTTTCACCTTGTTTTTTCTTCTCCCCTCCCAGGACTCGGACTCCATACCATCTGGACCTAAAGCCCCCCAGCAAACGTTCGCAGCGTACCCTGTGCCCAGCACTCAGCAGAGGCCACAGAGCAGGACAACTCCATCAGAAACTACTCCCTCTAATGGACAGGTATAATCCTCTTCGGAGTTCCGTAATAACTACTCAGGACAGCAGGGTGCACCATTGTACACGTTACCGGCATCTGGTCATAAAGCGCATGTTTGTGATGTTCTTCTGAGCAACAGGGTATTGGTGGCTGATGATCAAATGTATATAGCAGTATGATTTTTTTTATTTATTGAAGCCATCTTCAGGTGGATGGACATCTTTGAGAGTTGATCATTAACCAGTAGACTGAGGTTCTCTTAGTCATAGAGGGGAAGAAAGTAAACCCACCCCCTCCCCATTTTTTCTTCTCTCTCTCATCGGTAACCAGGATTGGGGGGGGGGGATCAGAAGTGCACCCTTCCTACTTCTTCTATAATTGTTGAGAGAGTATTATAAGCATTGAGGTGTTGCTAATGAAATACATTTAATAGAAGTTAATTAATTTCATTGCTCTGAAATAAGTAAATCTGACCTCATCAGACCATGTGACCTTTTTCCTTTGCTCCAAATGAAATGTTTTCAGACGGTCAAGTTCGGTAAAGTTGAAGGTTCAGCACTATCGTTTCAGGTTGTATTGAAAGGTTCTTATCCCAGTTCCAGTAACTTTTTTTTTTTTTATGATTCCTTAGTTTTTTTTCCCTCATTTGCTTGAGGCAGCCCAGTAATTTGACCTTTCTGAGATGGTGACTTTTATTATTTTTGACCAGGGAGTGTAATTGTGTTGTATTTAGTAGATCAGACCTGTGGATTACTGTTTCGTGACCTAACGACTTCTGAATCTCGGCCTCGGATGCTCCGCCTCGAGTCTCTGGATCGGCCAAACTTTGAATTTTTGAACCGAGCTCCACAACTCTGAAGAATAAATTGGCTCCATGAACTGTTTATTTTATTTATTTATTTTTCTCTCCAAATTTTTTTTTTTTTCATCCATTGATAAAGGGAATCAAATTGATATCTAGTCTGCAAGACCCTGAGCCTGTACTTGATGTTCCAGGTGCGGAAGCCCATCCCTGTGTCTCTACCGCCACCCGTACCTGGCAGACCACTGTGTCTGGACGGGTGTGTGCAACTGAGCAACGGATACCGGCTCTCCTCGCCCATCTACCTCGGCCCGCTCCCCGGCCTCCAACACCAGCCTAAGGTAGAGAGGGACCCCACTGTCCCCATGACACCTGCTGTTTATTGATTGCAGGCGCTGATATTTTGCTTTTGCTGAGTGACTTAAACGCAAGTACAAAGTTGCACTTAACTAATGTTAATTTATTTAGCCAAAAGAAACCAGGGTTGACTTGTTGTCTAGGATTAGGATGAAATACTGACTTTATTCTCTTTACATTTAGTAGTAAAGCTAGATGTCCAGTCTGCATGGCTTTAGTGCGTGATCATGACTTTGTACTTGATCCCCGACCTCCACACACAATTGGCTTGAAACCTCGAATTGTTTGCAACATAAATCTACTCAATGATCAGCAATGTCATTAAAACCACCTACCTAACATAGAGTAGGCCTCCCTTCATTAGAGCATGGACTCTACAAGAAGTAAAGAACAGTCATCCAGTTACTGTTACTCGCTCAGTAGTCCATTCTCTTGTCTTTTTTAAGAGTTTTATTTATCCAGTGATGCACTGGATAGAGTTAGGAGTTAGAGATGATAAATTCCAGTGTCTAAAATTCTGATTTTCCTGTTTGATTGATCAGGAGACGTGAAAATGATCCAGCATTGTGGGTGTGAAAGAAAATCAAAGTTGGCTTGTGATGAGTGATAATTCTGCCTCATTGTAAATTTTTTTTTTTCTAGTTCCATAACGTCCAGAGGTTCAGCCCGAAGGTTCCCGGTGGCTTTGATCCCGGTTTGATGCCAGCACCTCGTGCCAGTCTTCCACAGCACAACCGAAACACGTGGTACAGAGGAGGGGGGAAACGGCGCCCTCTAGCCTCAGCAGATAGAACAGCCACAGGTCAAAGGTAGCGATTCCCGTCTCCACACGGTCCAAGCTGCGGATCCACGTCATCGGCGACTGCCATTTTTGTTTTTTAAAGTACTTTCCTTTATTCACTTAATTTTACTCTTATTTTTTAATTTTAAAATTTTCCCCCTGTTTGTGCCAAACACTAAATGTTCTCATTGCAGCCAAGCTGTATTGGAGTTTAGTAAAACTTGTGCAATATGAGTATTTTTATAGTTTGCCTTTTTTTTTTTTTTTAGTTATTTTTAATTTATGTTTTACTACTCTTCAGTGTTTACATCTTTTGTGTTTTTGTGTTGTCATGAGCATAAGCCGATGAAGGCCAGGTGTGACGTTGTATCTGTACTCCACTACGATATCATCATGTCCAAATCCCGAGTCGTTTGTGAATTTTCCTTTTGCACTCGGTGGCTTCCCAGATTGCTGGAGTTCAGCTTCAGTACCAGCAGGTGGAGCCACTCACTCTGTGCCAAATTCTTGGGCCAAAGTGTTCCTTATGTCACAGTTGCCTGTACCTTTTTTTTTTTTTTTTCTTTTCATCCAGCCAACATGTCAAACCTTTTGTTTTTCATTTTGTTTATTTGCCTGAATTTCTCTTTGATCCTTCTCTTCGTTCTTTCTTCATTCTCTTTCCTTTACCTTTACAACACAAGGAAATGGGAATGAATTAATGGCAGTGGTTCCTTTTTATTGGTAGAATTACACACAATGTAAAGGTGGCCTCCCTCACACTCACTCTCCTGCACCGGTAGTTGGTGTCCTTGATTTGTCAGCCTTAACTTACTTGATTTCATTAGTAACCATTCCACTCCACTCGGTGAAGGATGCATTCCATTTACATTAGCCTGGCCAAAAAGTGGTTCCTAATCCAGTATCCATGCCAGATTTCCACAGTTCAATGTCCACACCAGTAGGTGGCACCAAAGATCTGTGCTGTACAATTTCCCTGTTCCTTTGGAAGTGAGACATGCCAAATTTGCAGTGCGAGTCTACCAGACCAGGACCCAGGGTTAAGGGTCCCCAGGTACCAGTGCCCTCAAGAACCACTAGGCCCAATAAAAACATGCAATGTTCCCATCTCTGTTCTATGCAAATGTCTTGGCGCTGATTGGCTGTTATCGTAGTGTCCTCACTGTAATTGTACATGGGATCACAAATGTGATTTTAGTTAAATCATGTGATCACATTTTAAACTTTTTTTTTTTCTTATCCTTTAAACAATGGAACATATCTTCCTGCCCTATCTTAGAAAGTGCTCATCCATTTATGACATTAGTCTTTCGTTCTTGTAGCATTTTGTCCTAAAGATGGAGAGCACCAGACATGCATTCAGACCCAGACAGCCACACATCTATATATCATACACACACACACACACACACACACACCATGGCTGATTTATGAATGTATTTTTTTTTTTTTTTTTTAAATTAGCTTTTTTTGTCCCTGGGAATTTTTTATGTAAAGATTTTTCTACAGATTATTTTTAAAATAAATATCTTAAATGACCAAATGACTTGTCTTTCATTTTGTATTTGTATATTAAGGTCATTACAGTTTCCTTATTGGTTAGAATTGTGATTAGTGTAAATCGTCCCAGATTAGGAAATTGTACATTTGCGTTATGAAGTGCATGGTTTGTTTTATGCAGAGTTTATCAGATAAACACACAATAAATTAATTATCCCATGGACACTTTGGTCCTTTTCGCCCCTCTGTACAGAGTTTCTGATCTTGGCTCATGTGGGTTCCTTCCATGTTCTGCTGCTTTTACTTGCCTGTTTTAAGCTGCAGGTTGGGCGACTGCTTGGGGCTTAATATATTTGATACTATTCTCATAATCACACATGCTTGGTAAATTGATCTTTAATTGCCAAAATAATTTTAATATGCAATAAATATTTTAATGATTTGACTTTTAACACGGCCATGACCACGGTGCTGCGTCTTCCTCTTGATTTAATGATCTTTTTATGAATAACCGTTTTAGCCAGATAATCAGCATCTCATGAAGTCATTAGTCATGACACGCTTCTAAGGTCGCAAGCTCCCTCAGCCACCTGCGCTCTGTGTAACGCTTCCTCAGAGATGCCATACGTCTCATTCTCTGCACGTAATGGCCTGTCGACTTCGATTTCACAAGGTATTATGCTCCAGCTCCAGGATTTTCAGGTTGAGGCCTCCAGACAGCTCTCAATTGTCATCCTCATTTTGGGACCCTTGCTCCATCATAGAATGCAGGCGGGAATTCGCAAGAGATGCAAGATCTCTATAGATTCCAGAATTCTACACACATAAATGAACGTGTTTAATGGCTCAGTAACAATAGGAGGGGAAGGTAATAAATCACAATAGATCGTTTATTCTGGGTTACTCTGCCCATCACTCGGTGTGTAGTAGACTAGAGGCTTTCCTGAACTGCTTCTGTTTTTACCTACATCTCAACCACAAGTAGGCCAAGGTGTCTACTCCAAAAAGTGAAAACGGATAATAAACATATTTTAATAGTTATTTGATTATTTATCTATGTTTAACCCTTTAACATTTTTGCATACACATGAAATAAGACAAAATAATAAATGATTAAAAATTTTATTGTGTTTATGAATGTTTCCCCCCCTCCTCCCGATTTTCTCCCTAGTTTAGTTTTATCCAATTTCCACTCTGCTAGTAGGGGTCTCCCGCATCAAGGCTACTAATACTCAATCAGGGTCGGCCGACGACTATCACATGTTTCCTCTGAACGACGTGATGCCAGCCGACTATTTTTTTCGAACTGGAAAGATTGGATGTCTTTCTTATGGTGTTGTTGTTGGATTTATCTTGTCATGCAATTGATTTTAAGCAAAGTGAACATTTAATTTTTGTTTTGAAAATTCAACCATAGAAATATTTAATGTTTAAAAAAAAAAAAATATATATATATATATATATATTTTTATTTTTTTAAAAAGTAAATCATAAGCGGATTAGATCATAAAATACTTATTTTTTTTTGCAGCATCTTTACCACGTGGCTCTACTGGCTCGTCAAGCTTCTCACCCTAGCAGAAAGAGGAAACCAAGCAAGCATGTGGAGTAACCTCATTTCCTCCACTTTATTCTTTTGGTCTTTAGCCACAGTTTGTGACTGTATGTGAAAACAGGGAGGTAGACTACTTAGGAAACTTCTTCTTCTGCATTACGATAACAGACTTGTTACAGAAACTTTAACCCTAAGAAAGATCCTGTTCGGAAGATTCCCATTGGCCAGGATTTTAAACCTCATGTGTCATGTCGTAGCCTTCTGCCAAAGAAACAAATGAACCTACTGCTGTTTATATAGTGCCAAAAACACAATTATACAAGCTTCCAAGATAAAAACAAGAACTAATTATGCTGTTTCTTCCCAACTTTAAGGCTTACAAATGCAGTTTTCTCTGTCAGGTCAGCTTGTCAGAAACAATTCACATACATTTTCTACTTCAAGGTAAAAAGGGTGCACAACTGTCCAATTTGTCTGTCTAGCCTTTCATACTGGTCTAATGAAGGAAGAAAGTAGAACATATTGTAGTACAAAAAAAAAAAAAAAAAAAAGGCTGGTAGGGGAGTAAAAGATTTTTCAATAACAAAATGTCCTTTGCCTGAAATTACGAGAATTAGAGCTCCTTTCAGTTCGATTCAGACGCCACGGCCGAGAGAATACAGAAGAAAAGGGAACATAATTAGAATCTCAGAATGTGAACTTGAAAATATAATGCTCTGTCTTATGTATTGTGTATTTTCTATGTAAGGCTCCATTCTTAAAGATTTTAGAGGACTTAATTCTGTTCAGAGGCTATGAGAATCTAAAAGCTTTTCAGACGACATGAATGAGCAGTTATAATGGCAAAAAAAATATCTAGACACAGAAGATGAATGCAGATGAACATCTGACCAGCCATTGCTCCCCTTGTGCATCAGTGAGCCGTGGCCACCCACAGCCTTATCGCCGGTTCACTGGTTCTCCTTTCCTGGACCACTTTTGGGGAAAAGTCCAGGACCATCCCACAAGACCTGTTGTTTTGAAGTTGCTCTGACCCAGTCGTCTAGCCATAACATTCTGCTTTCACCGCATCAAATTCAGAGACAAAATGTTTACCTGCTGCCTAATCTATCCAACCCACTTGCAGGTGCCATTGAAACAAGTGAATCAATGTTTTTCACGTCACCTGTCAGTGGTCATAGTGTTTTGGCCGATCCATCAGCTCCACAATTATTGTGAAAGATGGATAAAACGGTCATGGGAAAGAAATGAATGTAGTCACTCACCTTCAAAATATGAATGATAGCCATCCTAAAATAAATGTTATCCTTTATCTTTATCAAAATAATAAAGATATTTTTCTGGTGCCACTATTACATCACAACCAACGATGATAAACACATTTTTTAAAATATTTTGATTGTGTATTGGCTATAATAATTTATTACAAAGTTAAATTAATTCATTTCCATAACGGCACAGGTTTAAATATTTAATGCTGTAACATAAATAATACACATTTATCTTAATACATATCAGATATGTACTGTATGAGCGACTTTATATTAATGCAACAGATCATTCACAAGCACTTGTTCAACAGACATATAATAGTTAGAGTAAACAGTTGGTAGTTATATATATGAAAGAAAAGCATGTAGTTGTTTTGGTTGGAAGATCTTTTAAGCAAGTTCCCTGACTGAGGAAGTAGTTCTTGTTATTGCTTACATTATGGACTGTAATTTCCTTATTAGTTGATCCATATGCTTATACACAACAGAGTTAAAACATTTGATATGTTTTAAAGAACGGAAAATGGGCTTTTGTTGAATTCGCAGTATTAGGAGGTCATATTTACTGAAATCAAAAGCTATTTCAATCAAAAACATCCTAACAGGACATATAACCGCCACAATTCAACCAATTTGAATTTGAATTCTTGCATCCATTGAACTTGTGAGTTTTCGGACAGTTTCTGCTTGAATTCCATTGCAGGATGTCAGAATAGGCTGCCAGAGCTGCTGTTTTGATGCGAACTGCCTCCCACCATCATGGATCTTTTGCTTGAATGTGCTCCAAAGGTTCTCAATGGGGTTGAGGTCAGGGGAGGATGATGGCCACACTATGAGTTTCTCATCTTTTATGCCCATAGCAGCCAATGACACAGAGGTGTTCTTTGCGGTATGAGATGGTGCATTGCCATGTATCCAGATGATGTTGCTACAGAAGGCATTGTTCTTCTTTTTGTACCATGGAAGAAAGTGCTCAGTCAAAAACTCAACATACTTCGCCGAGGTCATTTTCATACCATAGACCCTAAGGAGGCCTACCAGCTCTCTCCCCATGATTCCCGCCACCTCCTTGTTGGGACATGATGGCCATCCACCAACCATCCACTACTCCATCCATCTGGACCATCCAGGGTTGCACGACACTCATCAGTAAATAAGAGTGTTTGAAAATTAATCTTCATGTATGGCTGGGCGCACTGCAACCGTTTCTGCTTGTGAGCATCGGTTAGGGGTGGCCGAGTAGAAGGTTTAGGCACAAATGCAAGCCTGTGAAGGACTCCAGTGGCACCAGCAGCTTTAAATACCTGTTTGCTCCTTTGTAATGGCATTTTAGCAGCTGCTCTCTTAATCTGATGAATTTGTCTGGCAGAAACCTTCTTCATTCTGCCTTTCTCTGCACGAGCCCGTCTGTGCTCTGAATCAGCCACAAATGTCTTCTCAGTACGATGAAATCTGTGGCCTGCTTAATAATGTGGAACAACCTTCTTCAATACTTTCCCTTAAAATGGGCTCATCTAGCAAACTAAATATCACAGGTGTCTGAGATTCATTTCAGTGATCCAGAAACTAAACATTTAATGTTTATGACACTGACATCCAATTTGCATAATAATTTGGAATGCAGTGTATAGAAGAGCTTTACTTTTAGAATTTTTTCCTATTATATTCTAATCATTTACCTGGCTGTAACACTCTAATCCTCTAAGCTCCCTACATACAATTTTATTCTACCAACACTTCATTAGCACAGTAGAGTTTGTGACATCATTAACAAAAACAATTACAGCTTACTGGTTATGAAAATATATCAGGTTCAATCAAATTCCTAAGATCAATAGAAAAAAAAAAAGATTTATAATACAGAATGTCTAACTTCTGAAAATTATATGCATTTATGCGCTCAGTATTTGGTCAGCGCTCCTTTAGATTAAATGAGGACAATCCACGCGGCATGGCATGGAGGCGGTCATCCTGAGGCTTCTCAAGTGTCTTGGATAACAGCCTTCAGTCTGTATGTATTGTTGGATCGGGAATTTCTCATCTTCATCTTGACAATAGTCCGCAGATTCTCTATGGGGTTCAGGTCAGGCGAGTTGTCTGTGCCAATCAGGCACAGAAATATCATGGCCTGCAAACCAGTTTGTGTTAGTTTTGCCACAGTGGGCAGGTGTTAAGTCCTGCTGGAAAAGGAAATTGGCATCTCCATAAAGAGAGTTTGTCAGAAACCCATCAAGCACCATGATGAAGGCCTTAACAAAAACCTCATATTAGAGGTGTTATGAAGGATTTACAGAGCATAAGTATCAGACATATCTAAACTGTTCAAAAATTATTGCATATTTTGGACGCCTTCAGTGTTGTTTTGCAGTGTAGCAAGTAATAGAACTCAGGATTGACAATGAACTTAGATGGTACGTCCAAATATTTGAAGATACTGCCTTTTTGAATGTTATGAGCTGTAAGGTGTAATCATTGAAACAATAAACAACAACAAAAAAAGGCTTGAAATAGTTTATCTTACATATAATGAATCAAGAAAATTTTACTTGAATATGCAAAAAAAAAAAAAAAAAAAAAAAAAAAATCCACAATTTCCTAACATTTGAATGTTGTACTGTATAAATATTAACATAAACAAATATAATTACTGTTGTCTATTCATTAAAATATCACTAGGCAGTGACACAATATAAAGCTGACTGATTGGCTGCAAAACTACAGTTTACTGAAACTGCCACTTACAACACAATAAAACAAAAGTCTGTTAACGATGCAGTTTGATGTAATATACTCCAGTGCTGTTGATTCAGACTCAGACTGGTAGGTTGATTCATGTAATTGTTGTAATTGTATTTATTTATTTATTTATTATTAGTTGCTTATTATGAGGTATTTTTCATCTCGCTCGCACCGCTGCATCACTATGGGGGTTTGTCCCTGGCGTTTGAATTTCCCTGCCTTATGAATTTACAGTTAAATAAAGCTACTTTTGAATCTATTTTATTAAACCAGATCCATGCTGCGTCTGCGGGTTGCAATGATATGCTCCGCTGTTTACTCTAGCTTATTAAACTGGCTAGCAGGAAGTTAATAAGCAGCTGTGAGAAGGGGAACATCGCACCAGAAAGGGGAGCAGTATTGAAGTTAACTTGGGCGAGCTTTTGTAGCTTTTTGATAGTTATGATTCAACTGAAGTTATAGATTCCTTCAACCTTCTGTTGGTAAATAGAAATACGATTGGATTTATATGCTATTGGATATTATTGGGGTTCTTACACTATATGGTGCTCTTCCTCTGCGGTAAGAGAGATTCTTCTTTGATTAAAGCTGAGACAGTTTTTTTTTAATATCCTGTCTCCACTGAATTCATCAGACAGAAATACATGTTCCCTTCCCACGTAGATGAAAATATTCTGTTCAATCCAGAATCTTTCATTACATTTACATTTAGGCATTTGGTAGACACTCGTACCCAGAGCGGCTTACAAAACTGCTTTGAAGTTTCCGTCATTGGATAGATTGTTACACTGGTTGCTAGGTTACTAACGAAATACCTTCAGTCAGACACTGTTGATAGGTTTTTTGAGGGGTTGGGGGAAGACATTAACCAAAATATCTTTGAAACAAATAGGTCTTTAGTCGTTGCTTGAAGCTGTATGGACATCTAGAGGAAGTTCATTCTACCACCTAGGTGCCAGAACAGAAATCTTCGATCTCTGAGAGATGTTGGGACGAGCCATGCAGTGCTGCAGGATCGGAGGGAACGTGTTGCGGTGCGTGGTGAGACTAGAGCTGAGAGGTAGCTGGGTAGGTGGGTGCTGGGCCGTTTTTAGCTTTGTAGGCGAGCATCAGTGTGTTAAATTTGATGCAGGCAGCTACTGGAAGCCAGTGCAGGGAGTAGAGAAGTGGGGTGGTGTGGGAGAACTTACAGTAGGACGGCAGAAAGCGAGATGTGCAGAGGACGAATGGTGGACCAGGAGTGAGTCTTGAAATAACAAGGGACTGAACAAGCACCTGAGTAAATTCTGCTGATGTTGCAAAGAAGGAATCGACAAGAATATGTAAGGTAAGAAAGTCTGTGGACAGTTGACTGTCTATACCAGGCACGGGGCAAACTACGGCCCGGGGGTTTAAAATGTTAAACGTTTTGATTCGGCCCGCCAAACTTGAAAAAATKTAATAAATTWACCTTGTTAATGTTTTATTTCCCCTGTAATTCTGATGTTTCCTCACTAGATGCTTTAAAATAAAACGGTCATTTATATGATTTTCAGTGTTTAAAGACTCATTTCGAAGTCAGAGATTTTATTGTAATGCTTTTCTTCATTTTCATTGAAAATTAAAGCACATGTTTTCTCCATATCCCAAGATGTGTATTTTTCCCCCCAATGAGGTGATGCTACCAAAGCATGCCATCGCTCTGCTCCTGTTCCGGCCCCTTTGTCAAATGTTAGAACTCAATGTGGCCCACGAATCAAAAAGTTTGCCCACCCCTGGTCTAGAGTTACCCCAAGATTTCAGACAGTGAACCAAGCAGTGATCTGATTGTTGTCCAGGGAGATCCTAAGATGAAACACCTGGTATGAACAGCAGGATGTGATGTCTACCAAACATATGCTAAGATCATATACTTCCCCTTGATGGCATGTAAACCTGACCATCACACCTAGATATCATTGCGGAACATTACACTGTAGATTTCATCCCCCTTTGCTCCAGTCTTCTGGCAAGATTATTGATGACTAGATTGTGAATTGTGGATTTTTGATTTCATCCAATACATTTTTATTTTCCTACCAAAAAATATATTAACTTAAATACAGTCACTATTATAAGATTACAACAAACAACATGTAAGGTCATTAAGATACGAAATAATTCTTTTTAATATTTGAATATCTTAATCTTATACTGGCAGATAATTTCACTTCTTACTAGAACTGAATGCATGAAAAGGAACAAATTTAATTGTCAATTTCAAGCCTGAAAATAGTAAAATTGAAATAGAATAGAATAGAAATCTAGAAGGCAGAAGTTAATTTAAGCACAGAGCAATTAAGGTTAATGATTGTGCTCAGGGACCGAACTATGCCGAAACTGACACATTTGAACTCCCAACCTTTCCCCTCACTTCCGAGCCGCCACTGCTTCAGCACTCCAAGGTGCGCGTTATAAATAGTGAGACTTCAGTAACAATATGATTAAAAATCACCAAGAGCATCAGTGACTAGCACATTTATAAAGATTTATGAGTACAGTTTTTACAGAACATGTTACCAGAAGTTCCTTGTGTGCACATTCTATAATCACTAACCTAGATCTGTCACTGCATACCGGATAATTATAGCTGAGTTCCTAAATCATTCCCCAAAGTCTTGTGGGTAATGTGGGCGTGCGCGCAATTGCTTAGCAAAACGGAGATGTGTTTGCGTCCTACAGTTTAACTTTGCAACATTAAACTGTTTAAAGGAAAGCGTCTGTGAATTAAATTTCTACATACAGTCAAAAATATTATTTAAGGGGAGTTCGGGTTAAAGCTGAACAGACGGGTGATGAAATTTCCTGTGAATGAAGACGTTTACAGAAGGCTTCATGGACGGTACAGTGATGAGACTCTTAGCCGCAGTGAAACAACTGAATTGTGCAAATGTTTTAAACATCAGATACGACATGAAGATGAAAACATTCCCAGCCGAGGGGTCTCAGAGCCCACCGCAAGTGCTCCTGTGAACGTTCAGCGAACAGAACGCCTGATCCATAAAAATCAATGGGTAACTTGTCACCAACTTGCAGACAGGATGCATCTGTCCGTGGGAACTGTACACACAATCGTTCATGAACATAACTTGCACATTACAAAAACATGGTGGGGGTTATTGCCTGTAAAAATCTTCCCTGACCGCCTTCTAAGCCATTTCCACAAGTTTAAGCCATTAAAGGAGTTCCTGGAGGCCAGCAGGTCAGATATGAAGCAGGTAGTCGGATCATCACTCAGATGTACTGATAAAACGTCTGACCTTGATGGTATCTGAGCTCTAGTGAAACACTGGGATAAGTGCATTTGTGTAGCATGGGATTATATAGCATGTAGCTCTGTGTTCTATTATGTGCAACCAAAATAAAACAAACAGGCAGACAGACAGACGACATAAGTATTTTAGTTTTAGGTCTATGTTCATGTGTTTGTAAAGAATGCCTATCAAACAAATCATTCATAATTCGCTCATTTTATTTAGTAAAACCTAAATCCTGATTTAATTCCCAAACCATTGTTGTAAAATTGCCGTCATGTTATTACATGTAATTGTTGTCCATGCTGTCTGATGATGTTATAAAATATACAACACGCTACTCAGAACACATGTTCATATTTTTCATCCTTTAATGTAAATCTTGTTGAACATGAATTCAATAACAAATTGTAATGCAAAAAAACAATGCAAGACATCAAAATTTAACCACATATCATTTACCTATATACAGTGGAACCTTGAATTGCGAGTAACTTGGTCTGCGAGTGTTTCAAATAAACTTTAACTCGGTAAATGAGCAAGGTCTTGAAATATGAGCAGTATTATGGGTAATCGCCCCCCCTCATGCTCAGGCTCAGTGCACGTGTGTCACTCCTATAGCGACAGTGTACAGTGTACTGTTTACTATAAGACTGTGACCATATGTGTGCGCGTAAAGCGTTTTTTATGTTGTGTATGTGTGTGTGTGTGTGTGTGTGTGTGTGTGTGTGCACGCACTTGAATCCGTGAAAGTCTCTATTCGGTTAACTGGTCTGTGTGTGTGTGTGTGTGTGTGTGCGTGTGCGCGTGCGCATGTCTGTGAAACTTTAATCTATTGTCCTACACAATAGCCCCTCTCCTCCTCTCCTCTTTCTGGTCTCAATCACGATCACGCCATGATTCTTTTCAAAGGTAAAGTGCAGGTAATTTATTTTATTTTTCATTTATATTATGTATTAAATAGTTCATTATGAATATTTTGGCTATAATATATTAATATATTATTCACTTTGATATACAAGCACTCTACCGGAACAAATTATGCACGCAGTCCAAGGTTTAACGGTACCATATATATATAGAATTTTATTTTAGTCATTCAGTACACTCAGGTCATCAGCTGACTTCATTTTTCATTTTATTGCCACATAACATTGCTGAGCATATACCTGGACAACTGAAGTAACCCCAGATCATAACACTGCCAGTATGTGGCCACTGTCAATGATGTCTGCATCACTTCATGCACTTTTATTCTTACCCTGATGCACCCTGTGCTCTGGAATATGGGTCAATCTGTACTCACCCATATTTTCCATTGCTCTGAAGTCCAATCTTAGGAAATCAAAGCCGTTGTTCTGATGGTTTTCTTATGGCCACACCGCTGTTTAGTGAGTTCTCATCAAATTGTGGGTGTATGAAAATGCTCTTACTCACTATTAAACATAGCTCAGGTTTTTACTCTTAATTTTCCATTTGTGTTGTTTTCCCACAAATTTGCTGGTTCAGTACTATTCTTCCAGGTTTTGATAAAGTGTTCCAGTAACTTCGATTTCTCCTTAGTTGTTTTCTTTGCTTAATGCAGTCCAATAATTTGACTTGTGTCAAAGAGTCATTTATGCAGTGTTGTCCTATGAAAAGATATAACTAAATATTTGCAGAGATGTGAGGGGTGTACTCACTTTTGTGACGTACTGTATATATAAATGTCAGTGTAAAAATACTAGTAAAATAAAATGTACAAATATAAAGAGCACTGCTTTTATTCTAATTAGCATAATAATTAGAAATGGGTTCATTGATATCAATCTGTGAGTTCATTAAAGATCAAAAAATTGCAAAATTTTTTAAAATTAAAATAAAGAGCTTCTTCAGAAAGTCTATTTTTTTAGTCTATTATTGTTTTGTGTATTTCTGTGTTGATTTATGTAGCACCACGGTCATAGAGGAAACACTGTTACCTCACATTGTGTACTCAACTGGGTGTATATAATTAAAATCATAATAAAAGCTACTTGATTGTGTTTTCCAAAAAGAAGGCGAGAAAATGAAGAAATCTCACAAAAAGCGTGTACAACCTCTAAAACATTATAAAACAAGCTGGCTCTAACAATGATAAAAAAGAGTGGGTGGTTCTGGTGCAACTGTGCAGGAGGATAAATACAGCTTTCTAGTTTGAGAAACATTCACCTCACATAACCAGCAACTTGTGTGTGTATATATATATA
>QMIH01000592.1:104489-116757 GCA_003987875.1 Clarias batrachus | reverse complement strand
ATTATATGTATAAAGTAAAATACAGGACCATGGTATCTCTGTGCTTGATTGACCAGCAAACTCCAAACCTAAACCCCATAGAGAAGCAGTGAGGTATTGTGAAGAGGAAGATGAGAGACACCAGACCCAACAAAGCAGAAGAGCTGAAGGCCACTATCAGAACAACCTGGGCTTCCATAACACCACAGCGATGCCAAAGACTGATTGCCTCCATGCCACGCCACATTGCTGCAGTAATTCATGCAAAGGCAGCCCCATGTGCATCATTAGTATATCATCAAAAAGTTGCTTCATTTTAGTAATTCAATTAAAAAAGTAAAAATCATATATTATATAGATTCATTACACACAGATTGATATATATGTCAATGAAGAATTACTTCTTTTGAATAAAGGCTCAGTCCTTTAAAGTAAAATAAATCTAGCAAGTTCCAAGAGCAATGTAATTCAAACCTTGAAATGAGGTCATAAGCAGAAAGAGTGACATGCTGAAAAATCCTAAGAGTTTCTTTTACATGTCAATAATGATTTTCAAATCAATAATCCCTCAGTAGGTTGTTTATCGCAATTTCACATCAAAAGTGAAAAGTGTCTCTTTTTTTCTCCCCAGGGCGAAGTTGATTTGACCAACATTTTCGCCGGGCACAGGAACGCCTTTGTCCAATCACAAGACAGCCGTAGCTGGGAAACATTCAACAAGCTGAGCAGCTTATCTAGTTCTTTACGATTAAAATGACATAGATTACAAAGACAATGAGTCCAAGGACAATGTCTGAAGGAGCTATGCTTAAAAAACAGGGAGATGCTATATTTATATGATAAGTGTGTATGTAGTATATGTACAGTTCTTGTGTGTTGTAGTTAAGGAGGTGAAAAAGCTCTGGAGAGCATTGTTACATTATGTGAGGAAGGATATAGGACGGTAAGGTAAGGAGTGGCCAGGGAGGGAGGAGTGGCCATTTTTTGTTCATAGTACGTCTTCTTTTAACCTGCATTTGTGTTTCATGTGAATATCTGTGGTGCGTTTAATCCGGCTCTGGAATTTGTGCTTTTTCGCATCATTCCTGGTGTGTAATGAGCTCATGGCTTAGAGGATTCTGAAGTCTTCGAGCTTTTCCTTAATGTAAGTCGTGAATTGTGTATACACTTTAGGCTGTAATTAATTTTTAAGTGTGTGGTAAATTGCTTTAATGCAAAGCCATCACAATCTGGGTGCCCTAATTAGGAATTAAACTCATCAAGAAGCTTAATCAATCCTAAATTTATGACAGAGGTCGAAATTCTTTGGAAGGTTAATTAAAAAAGAGAGCAAACAGAACTCCTGAGCGAGATCACTGTAATGAGGTAAAAATAGAGCTGAGGTGCTGGTGCAGTCCCTAAACGTCTGTCTCATCCCCCCCAAGTCGATGATTAACTTTGCTGGAGCGTGCGTGCCAAACGTAGACACTTCTATCCCTTCAGACGTGATTGTTTGCTGAGGAAGCTAATGTGCACTTTACGGAGTTGTGTAGCAAATATTAACGCCGATGGACTCCAGCTTTGTTTCTCGACACTGTATCAGGGGTGCAATATCAACCATCGCCATCTGCTACGGAGATACGGATTGAATGAACATGCAAATATGGGGAAATTCTTGAAGTCAAAAAAGAAAAAAAAAGAACTAAAATACATATGGCACATATTATCTTATTACTATAAAGAAATGTGGGTGTTATGAGATATGAGATATATATGAGATCTTTTGCACTACCACATGAAAACTGTAGATGGAGAACACGAACCATTTTTCCTACTCAATTTTACTAAAAAGAAATAAAGCACATACTATTAATATGAAAAATGAATTTCACTGAAACACTTCATTATACCACGGTGCTGTTGAGTTCTCATTTTTGATTGACGGGAAGGTGTTAATTGTTTTTTTGAAATAGCAAGGATGACAGCTTGTTCAAAGGGACTTGCGTGACAAACAAGCTACATAATGTAAGGCTAAAAATAAAAATTAAAAACAGGCAGTTATTTAATGATGAAAAAACGTGTTGATATGGTGACATGCAATTTTCTGTCAGGAGGCATTCACAACGTTGAAAAGGATGAAATCAAGGTGGTAACAGTAACTCAGCTTAACTTCTGGTCATGTTTTAATAAAGTACCTCATCCAACAATCCTGGTCTCAGTCAATCATGGTTATAGTGCCTTGAAGAAGTATTCATACTGAACATTTCCACATTTTGCCACATTACAACCACAAAAGTAAATGTATGTCATTGGGAGTGATGTGATAGACACACATAAAGGAAGGAAGTGGAAGGAAAAAGTTAAATGATTTTCAAGATATGGGTAGAAATATCTGAAAAGTATGTAAAAAAAAAAAACTTTTTTTTTTTTTTTTTTTTACAAAATAGCTCATGCTCAGTCAAAAAAATTATATATATACAGTGTATTGTGAGTAATGTGGTTTATGAGTGTTCCGTAAACCGAGCAAAGATTTTGGATAAATTTTTAGTCGTAAACCAAGCAAGTATTAGTTTAAGAGCACCGAGTATCAGGTATCACGCATGCAGCTCTTATTTTGACACCGAGCGGCAAGTGATCTCAACTGAGCCAATGATTTTTCTCTCTCTTAATCGTCTCCTCTGCTGCGTCCCCTGTGTCAAAATAAGAGTCCCCTGCTGCGTCTTAGTGCTCGTCTCTTATCATCAACATCTCTCTCTTCTGCGCGTAATTTGACACTGTGCCCCACACATACCGACACACACACACACACACACATACACAAAGATCTCCCCGGCTGCACACGCGCTTTATTTAAACAGAAAACTCAGCTCTGTCACGATTCTTTTCAAAGGCAAGGTGCTGGTTCATTTGTTATTTTTTACTTTACAGCAGTGATTCTGTTAGTATGCTCACGCGAGTATCACGCGAGTACGGAGCCCTGGAAGTCACCTAGAGGAGAAAATAAAACAATCTGTGGCAACGGTTTTGCAATTTGTGCCCTCAGTTTAACAATCTGTGCGCTCAGATTTTGTAATCCGTACCCACAAATTCTTAATTCCGTGCGTACGCTTTCGCAATCCGTTCCCACAGGTTTGTACACAGACTCCTTTTAGAAGAACAGGAAGCTCCCTGGTACATGTTAATGAATCTTATTGTATATTGCGCAATTGTGGATTATTAACTGTAAAACATCAAACTGTTTTAACTGCATGCTTACAGTGATTCTCTAGTTATCAATTGTAGCAGGTTTAAGGTAGAAGACCATGATTGAACTCTTCTGGAAATTATTAATGTTTTTTTGTACATAATATTGCAGATATGATAAACATACTGTACATATTACTTTTGCACAGCTTTAAAAAGCTTAGAAACTGACAAGAGCATATGGTTTTATATACTGTACTTTGCATGCCGTGTGACATGGCAGGGCAGCAGGTACTGTAGTGCCGCCACCTCACAGCTCCATGGTCCCTGATTCTGAGCTTGGATGAGTCTGGGGGACGGTTCAGTCCATGCAGAGTTCTACAGTTTTCTCCTACTTTCCAAAAACATCCCAAAAAATAAATAAATAATTTTACCAATAATTTTGTCCAAAATTAATAACCACATAAACCTCTTCCAAATGAATAAACCACAAAATAAATTTTTGTCCTGTCAACCAAGGAATGACTGGAAAAGGGAATAGTGTGCCATCTTATAGAGACAAAGATGTACTGTCAAACCAGTCCCCTGGCACAGGACATGTATTAGAGAGCACAAACACATGATTAGTACAGCATGAATCACTAAAAATATCACATACATTAGGAGATATTTAGATATTACATATTGCAGGGCTGTACTGAAAGTAACGCAAAGGACTTTTAATGGAGTATCTATTTCTCTGTTAAAAGCTTCATAGTCTCCATCATAAGCAATGCATTTGAACTATCGTTGAACGTGATTCTCGAATTCTCTTTAAAAATCCGCTTTGTTGCAGTCGATGGTCTCCCACTGTGCTACAGAGCGTTTACAGAGACGACACCATTGACAAAAGCAATGTGCACAGACAGGTGCAGGAGTTTAAAGAAGTGGAAACCTACACTGAAGACAAACCATACAGTGCAAGACTGTAAAGGGTGATGAAAAATTTATTTATACCTGCTGAGAACAGGAACTAAATTGTTACACTGCAGTGATATCTTAGCTAGTGAAACTTTCTTGACTCTAGTCTAAAATTATTCATAGTAATTTGTGCTATAAGATAACAACAAATAAAAAAAAAAATACAGTAAAATATAAAACTAAAAGATTATTGCAAGAGACTTTGAAGTCAAACCGGGACTTGATGAAATTTCTGGTGAGTGAAGGCGATTTACAGAAGACTTCAAACTCAATACTGTACATTTCCCACAGTCCAGAGACATGCAGATTAGGCTAAATGGTGTTCCCAAATTGCCCGTAGTGTGTGAGTGCGTGTATGTGCCCTGTGATGGATTGGCACCCTGTCCAGCGTGTACACTGCCTTGTGCCTTAAGTCTTCTGAGACAGGCTCCTGGGCCCACGTGATCCTGTACATTAGGATAAGTGGTATAGACGGTGGGTGAGTTAGAGTAAGTGCCTAGATTTAAATCTTTCCACTTGCTAAAATGTCATTTCTGCAACATAGTATAAAGGATTTTATTGCTAAACAAGAACAACAACACAAAGAGCATAAAAAAAGGTGGGAAATAATTAAAAGAATTTCAGTATTTGAAGGTAAGAAAATAATCCACATCAGGTTGGTGAAACATACTCCAGCTCATGTTGGAGTATATTTTACCAACCTGATGTGGATTATCCACACACAAACAGGGCAATACTGTAGCACATCTGCAAAAGAATGAAGCTCCTGTTATCAGAAACAAACTCTTGTGTTGTCATAGTGGATTTGCTGAATGACTTCTTTCCTCCCAGTGTTTTGCCTGAACTGATCTGGCCTCTTAGTGTCCACATAGACGATGTATAAATTTCACACCATTCATCCTGACATCTAAAACAGTGTGGTAATCCACTAAAACCTATATTTATGGAGTTGCATCATAGCTCTGGGTCACTGAAGGTGAATACATGACTGTGCAAAAGGTTAAGGCTTGAATGAGAAAAAAGAATTCTGTCGTCATCTACTTGGATGGATTTGTCATTGTCCTGCTGTGCAACCAATCAAAGTCCATTGTCACTGACCGGGAATGACACAATTGTAAAAGGCAGGAAATCTTGGGCCCTGATAGTGTCTCTATTCCTATTAACTTTGCAGCTGCCAGAATGAGTGATTCATTCCAGTGAGCCCGGAAGAAGATGAGCATGATATTCTTGCTCAGTATGTGTAATACAGGGTGCTGCTTGCCAGTGTTCAGTTTCCGGAAAAGCTGGGTCAAAAAGTCACGGTCAAATTCCAAGTAGGCACTCAAAACTGCAATTTCCTCTGCTTGGCCAATACATGGTTGATCCCTGTAAGACCACACCATACTTCTGGCTAAGTTCTTCTCATTTTCCTGCATGGATAGAACCATGAAGTCAAGGGGAGGTGGTCCTTTGCAGGACCCCCTGGATGACGCACACTGACGCAAATCAGTGTTTGCGGGAGCGGTTGTGGGCTTTATCAGGAAACTGGCTGATGATATTGTTAAGAAACACCATCAGAATGTTTCCCAACCGTGGTAAAATTATCACAATGCTCTGAGATCTCGCACTGCTGCCTATACCATCGGTGAGTGGTGAAGGAGGTGAAGCAGACTCTTGGATCCTGTGGCAGGAACTAAGGATGAGTACATAGTATAAAACACCAACATCTAGAATGATGAATGAACCTAACAATGCTAACAATGCTAACAGAGCTAACGGCAGCACATGCAGAGAGCATTAGCATGAGAAATGGATCAGAAATTAAAACAGCATCCAGAGGCTGAGCATTAGCAAGGGAAGAGACGGCATCATAAGTCAGGTTCTTAGAGCCTGTTCTGACCAGATAGTGTCGGTGTTCATGAAGTTAGTCTACCTCTGCTTGGCACAATCGGTAATCACCACAGGCTTTAATCATTTTATTATCTTTTCTTTTCTGAAAAAAAACCCCCAAACCTAATTGCTTTAATGATTATTGCCCTGTAGCCCTGACCTCAGAAAAACTCCCTGAGATAATTCAGAGTAAGAAACCTTTCGAGGAACCAAACTCAAAGGGAAAACTATTCTCATTTGGGTGATACCAAATAGTATAACTGTAAATAAATCTCTTTTATTACTTTGTGCAACAGATGTTCCTTACTTATCAAATCAAATATACATAAATAGTGAATATAATTAGAAATGCCGGCTAGACCCTGCAGGTACAACACATTCCCAATTACACCCTTATCATAAAATTTCATGCTCAATGGTTTGCATAACACGAGCAGTTAATCCCCAATTGTTTTTAAGAATTACAACTTCTTATGAATAACTGCCTTTATCTAGTGTGTAGTGCCGCCACACGAAAAGGTTATATATTGACAGTTTTAAGTAGTTTAACAAAAAGAAAATAACTGCTTTGTCTTCTAATCACACCCGATAAATTTTATTTTGTCCTGATGTCTGTGGTTTGGTTGCTGGGATGAGCTCTCGGAGTATGCGCAGCTGCAGCACGAAGGAATCCCGATGATGTGCCGGGTCATGTGATCTGGCACAAAAGAGGACCCGGGAAGCAACTCAGGGTGGAGAGATTATGGTGAGACAGCGCTGACAGAGTTTCGTTCAAGAGCGAGTGAATACCTTGACGAGTTGCATTTTCCCGCTTTTTGGTTTAATCCATTCTAGACTAATTCACAAGACCTCTTGCTACGTTTTTGTGCTCCCGCTAACGTTACCAGTGAGATCGAGCCATCTCTCCTGCTACACACACTCACAAACACGCTCATAAATAACCCGGACTCTGGACATTCTACACCATCCACACACATCCATTTTTAAGTCATCCATTTTTTGCTATTTGTATATATTTTGTAAATATTGTGTTTTTTTTTTGGTGCACCATTTTGGGTTCTTTGTCACTTAGTACCCTTTGTATTTTGGTTAATTGTTGTTGTTGTTTATCTTTTCTTGTTCTGCTAGCCCTATACCGCACCGAAAGTTAGATAAAAGACCCCAATTTAGTGTAACTCGATTAATAACAAATCTGATCGTTACATACTGTTGGCCCATATGGGGAAGTGTATTTTGTGTCGCTTTGCAGAGCAGGATGGACGCTACCATTGCTAATGGTAACAATAACGCTAATGCTAGTGGTGCCGTTAGGGCCGACTCAGTTGTTACCAGTTATGTACAGGAGTATGATGTAGACGTATATAGATTTAGCAGTAGGTTATTTTGTGACTCGCCGTAATCCTGCAGCAGAGATAAATTCCTTAATTAGTTAATTGTATATATGTGATAGATGTTGATCATCTGTCTAATATGGCTGTTGTACAAACTCTGCAGACAGAGGTAAATCAATGTAAGGTGGATTTATTGGCTCTTTCTGAAAAAGTGGGCACATGAGAGCATGATTTTAACAAATCCATTAACAGTACATTAAGGGAAACAAGTTTTTGGCAGGCTGTGGACACTAAGCTTAACAGAGTTAGAGGGGTACTTCCAAGAGGTCTTTGAAAAGCTGGAGAAAGCGGTCACAGACTGTTTCATGAGGAGAGATGCTAATCAAAAATCAAATGAAAAAGCTATGGCTCACAAGCACGCCCACTCTTCAAAGACTACAGGTCTGCGCCCATTCACCATCACACTCCAAAGCACTGCTTTCACCCAGGACTCCAGGCGCTGCACCTAGGGGAAATGTACATCATAGAGTAAGCTATGTAACCCATGATGTTCCTTCTTGTGTTCCAGCACACTCACTAGTCTACAGTTGTGGCCAAAAGTTTTGAGAATTACATAAATATTGGAAATTGGAAAAGTTGCTGCTTAAGTTTTTATAATAGCAATTTGCATATACTCCAGAATGTTACGAAGTGTGATCAGATGAATTGCATAGTCCTTCTTTGCCATGAAAATTAACTTAATCCTCCCCAAAAAACTTTCCACTGCATTTCATTGCTGTCATTAAAGGACCTTTTGAGATCATTTCAGTAATCGTCTTGTTAACTCAGGTGAGAATGTTGAGGAGCACAAGGCTGGAGATCATTATGTCAGGCTGATTGGGTTAGAATGGCAGACTTGACATGTTAAAAGGAGGGTGATGATTGAAATCATTGTTCTTTCATTGTTAACCATGGTGACCTGCAAAGAAACACGTGCAGCCATCATTGCGTTGCATAAAAATGGCTTCACAGGCAAGGATATTGTGGCTACTAAGATTGCACCTAAATCAACAATTTATAGGATCATCAAGAACTTCAAGGAAAGAGGTTCAATTCTTGTTAAGAAGGCTTCAGGGCGTCCAAGAAAGTCCAGCAAGCGCCAGGATCGTCTCCTAAAGAGGATTCAGCTGCGGGATCGGAGTGCCACCAGTGCAGAGCTGCTCAGGAATGGCAGCAGGCAGGTGTGAGCGCATCTGCACGCACAGTGAGGCGAAGACTTTTGGAAGATGGCCTGGTGTCAAGAAGGGCAGCAAAGAAGCCACTTCTCTTCAAAAAAACCATCAGGGACAGATTGATCTTCTGCAAAAAGTATGGCGAATGGACTGCTGAGGACGTAGGTTCTCGGATGAAGCCTCTTTCCGATTGTTTGGTGCATCTGGAAAAAGGCTTGTCCGGAGAAGAAAAGGTGAGCGCTACCATCAGTCCTGTGTCATGCCAACAGTAAAGCATCCTGAGATCATTCATGTGTGGGGTTGCTTCTCATCCAAGAGAGTGGGCTCACTCACAATTTTGCCCAAAAATACAGCCATGAATAAAGAATGGTACCAAAACACCCTCCAACAGCAACTTCTTCCAACAATCCAAAAACAGTTTGGTGAAGAACAATGCATTCTCCAGCACGATCATTTGGCAACCCCTCTGAGACAGCAGACTCAGTGCTCAACTTCATCAAGCAGTGTGAAAATGACCTAGAAATCAGGCCACCTACCAGCGTGAAGCTGGTAGAAACCCGTATCACTGTACTACAAGGACCAGCTCTGAGATGGTGTAAGGCGGAAAAGGCCAAGGTAAAGGATTAGGAGTCTTTTAAAGAGGCATACATGACTGCTTTCTGACCAGATGACTACCTGACTGAAGTAGAGGACAAGTTAAGGTCGCTGGTACAACAGCCTGGACAATGCCTCAGGGACTTCGTCTATGACTACCGGGCCCTCTGTCTAAAGCCTGACATCTCGGAGGAGGAGCTGATGAGTCATATTCTGAACAATATCAACCCCAGAGTGGCAGAGGAGGAACAGTCAACAATGTGGAACAGCTGGTGAAGGTGGGCTCAACGGTGGAAAAAGACTGTATGGGCGCTAAAGATTACTGGCAGAAAGTGGGGAGTCAGCACAGCAAGAAGAAGAACATGAAGGGAGCAACAGAACGAGCTCCCTCGAAACACCTCACTGGACTTTCCATCGCTCAGCCCCATGCAGCCCCCCAGGGAGCACTTACACTCTCTCATGCAGGAGACCCTATGGTGGCAGCTGGATGATCAGGCTCCCGTGGACACCGCTCAATCTCCCAAGAGGTTAATCATGGCCGACGGGAAGAGCCATCAGGCGAAGACCCAAAAAAGCATCCACTACAAATGGCACGACACAGTTTGTCAGATCAACACCTACATCATGAAAGGCAATCGTAGCTGGTCTCGACTTTTTGATCACTACAGGGGAAGTCTTGGAGATGGCTCAGGGAAGGTATGGTTGAAGGACAGCAGGTGGGTTCACACACTATCTGTTCCTGCCTTTCCAAGTCAACCTCAACCTATCGGCAAAAGTGGCCTGCTTCCACACTCGTCCACCAGCTAACTCGCACTTGTACTACGCGTTGCCGCTAAAATCTGCTCTCCCACAAATCACCTCCAAATTTTCCTCTGACCTACCCAGTGACCTGGGTGAGATATCAAAAGCCCAACAGGAAGATGGGAAGGTAGCTCAGCCGTGCATGGGAGAGCACCTGCCAGCGGGCAGTATACCGTAGGGTTCCAGTCAATCGAGGAGAAAAATACCAACTGGTGGTTAACCCAGCAATTCTTGCAACACTTCCATAACCACCCGATGGGTGGCCACTGGTGGGGTAGTGCCTGCTAAGCTAGCGCCCAAGTGGGAGGGTCCAGCAGAGGTTAAAAATAAAAAAGAGCCAATAAGTTACGGTGTACTGTATCTCAGCATCTATATAAAGAGTTTTATATAGACGATTTTAAGTAGTTTAACAAAAAGAAAAGAACTGCTCGATAAGTTTTATTTTGTCCGGATGTCGGTGGTTTGGTTCTGGGGTTGAGCTCTCGTGAGCAAAGGAATGACGTGCCCTGAATACTTTGGTTTCCTCCCACAGTCCAAAGACATGCACATGCAGTGTGTGGGTAAGTGGGTTAACATTTGGAATTTCTAAATTCCCTGTAGTGTGTGAGCGAATGTGTAAATGTTTGTGCCTTGTGATGGACCTGCCTATTGCCCTAAGACCCCTGGCGCAGCCTCCAGGCCCCATCATGATCCAATACAGGATAAGCAGCTTATATTAGCATTACACCTACAGCAGATGCTCAAGGGCCCAACAGGGACAACTTGGTGGTCCTGGGATTTAAATCGGTGCCCTTTTGATCAGTAGTTCAACACTGTAACCACTGAGCTACCCCTGCCCTGAGCTGCAGAGACTGAGTGAGCATTACTCTCTGACACACCAGGCTGTCTTTACTAAAACATTTAATTTGAAAACCAGGATGCAAACTCATTTTTAAAGCTTTAAACTTCCATGTTTTGACCAACGCACAATGCGAAGCCACCAGATTCTCACATTGTGACAAGCCAACCGCATCACTTCTTTCTGTGATCAGTGAACCAAAGACACTTCCTGTGCGACACAACGGCTGCCGAGAGTGGTTTGAATGTGTTAAAAGGTTTTTGGAAAAGAGGACATTTACACTCTTTAATGGCACTACAGTCACTCCAGCAGTAATAAATGACAGATATGCATCGCTTTACATCCACTATATGTTCTGTGGAATAGCACATTATGCAATTTGGATGTTGCTTTTACTGTAGTTTAATGTTCTAAACCTTACGGGATGACTGACTGATGGACAAAAAGATGTTATACGGTGCATACCTGTTGTCATGTACCAAACTGGAACTAAGACTGCTTTCGAATAGTCCCTCCAGTCCGAATAGCATTTCTTTTTTTAGCATTTCCGCAAGTTTATGCCTTGAAATTGCTGAAGGTGAAAATCAAGACAATATAGGATGTGGCATGCATTAAACCTACAGTACTGAAGATATTTCTAAAGATCCATCAGATATGTACGTTGATTCTATTTTGGTCCAATAAGCCTTTATGCTTATTGCAGTGCGAGACCACCTCTTTTTTGGCGCATATTAAACACCAAGCTACTACAAGTGTATGGAAATGTTAGACCTATTGTTTAAATCAAATTGGAAAAAAGGCAGTTTATTTAAATGTAAAGTTGTAACAATATATGAAAAAGTTTAATATTTATGAAATACAGGTTCATAATTACAATTTCACCTTATGATGTGTTACATTATAATTGAAGTATTTCATAAACCACACTGCTATAATGAAAAATAAAGTGTATTCATGAAATATTTGTATTTAATTTATATTAAAGTTGTATTGAATCATTTGCATATTTGGTGTTACAATTCACTGCTTTGTCTATCAGCGACTTTATCTATCACTGACTTTTTAAGTTTCTTAAAATCAGTTTATCACGATTGAGTAAATACATTATATTCCAAAAATATAACTTTTTCTAAATTAAAAATATTTAAAATCTATCTGGGTCATAATCATGAATAGGCTGAACAGCCCAGAAATAATGGTAAAAATGAGGATAAGGGAATAAATGATCTGGAGGTCGGTCATAATGAACCAGTTCTTACGTAGTTAACCTAAATTAGTCTGAAATGAACCCAATGTGTGGTTTGATGCAGCACATTGATACCGCACATTGATGAGCCACAATGGTTTACATTAAAGCCTGTTTTCCGGAAAAAAAATATATGTATACAATATATGTTTGTGTGTGTGTGTGTGTGAGTCTTTACATTTTTTTTACTGTTATACCATAACATAGTATGTTAAATTTTGATAAAGTGTTTGCACAAACTTTTATTATTATTATTTATTTTTTATTATTATTATTT
>QMIH01000592.1:68729-104465 GCA_003987875.1 Clarias batrachus | reverse complement strand
TATATATATATATATATTTTTTTTAACCGTATCTTACATTTACAGCATTTGGCAGATGCCCTTATCCAGACCGTCTTTTTTTAAATCTCATTATACATTTGAGGGTCAAGAGCCCAATTGTGGTTCTGGGGTTTGAACCTAGGACCTTCCAATCAGTAGTCCAACACCTTAACGAGTAAGTATTCAAGCATTGTACTCATTTACTTTATATTCCTCTAGTTTTATGGAATAAAATGATGAGGCATGCTGAACAATTGAACCTGTTGAATTATGTAAAAAAACAAAACAATTGGGAGTTTCTTGTTGCTTGATTGAATACTCCAGAGTGATGTGCATTTACATGAGTATTTAATCTGTACAGTCTGACCCCATAAATGACATTAGACATGCTGGGTTGCCACTTTATTTAATCCCTGCATATGAATAAAAAAATAAACAGATCAGACTGTAGTGCTGTCAGACTGACACATTTGCATCAGATCCAGACTTTATTGCAAAACAGAAAGTCCTGTTGAATGAATAAACTGGTGCAGCCGAGCTCTAAGAAGTGAACGTGAAGTGTTTTGGCTGGCTCTAGCGATAATTGTAGTGCCTTTGTGGCTGATTCCAGCCGTAGACCTTGTTTTTGTCTAGAGAAGATCTCTGGCTCTTAGCTGTGGCTTCTCTCTCTCTTGGTGCAAATCTTTAATCTTCTCTGAGATGGGGAAGAGATTAGGGGGCAAAATTGACATGACAGGGGATAAATAAACCCCAGAGAGAATGAGAGGGCTTAATCGATGACTCTGGTGCATTAAAAGCCTCTCAGAGTCTTTGAAAGCCTCACAATTCCCTCATTTTAGGACATTAATTTAGCTCTTAGTGACTGCATTATGCATTAGCAGCGCTGTAGTAAACCCATTCTCTCTCTCTCTCTCTCTCTCTCTCTCTGTCTCTCTCTCTCTCTCTCTCTCTCTCTGTCTCTCTCTCGCTTGCTCGCTCTTTCTCTCTGTCACACTCCCTCGACCCCCCTCCCTCTTTTCCTTCCTTCCCTCTCTTGGGTCCCTCCCTCTTTTTCCTCTCTCTTATACACACATGCTCAGTCTACTCTCTCCTCACTTCTCTCCTTGTCCAAACATGTTGCCTGAGCGATGCTGCGCGCCAGAGTGGAAAGCTTCTTGCTGGTGTCCGAGGTGCGTGCCAACGCTGCCGCCCGGCCACCCGCTCTGAGCCTGAAGGAGCTCGGCAAGGAACAGGAGAAGGACAAGAAAGTGACTCAGGCACCCGAAAAGCAAAGGCAGGGCACCGGATCTATGTGGACAGGAGCTATGCGTGGGAGGAGATACCTGCTGGAGCGTGGCATGCGGGATGGTGCGAACAGTGACAAAGAGGGCACCAGGAGGCAGAGATCGCCAGATTGGCTTTACGAGTCATACTGTCGCATGAGCCAGCAGCATCCGCTGATCGTTTTCCTGCTGCTGATTGTGATGGGCGCCTGCTTGGCACTGCTGGCGGTGTTCTTTGGCTCTGGGTTGGTGAGTGCCAAAGGATAAGTGAGGTTGAATTGCAGGGATTTTGCTTTTGCAGATTTGGGTCCTTTGTTTTAGAATCTGTTTGAGAAGTATGAGTGCCCCAGATGAAAGTTTTACTGTACACTGATCTTGTTGACAGGCAACAGGATGGGGAACATCAGTCGCTCTCTCTTTATCTCTGAGGAAGGGGTGATATTGAAATCCTTAGATCGTGTAAGAGGGAAGTGCAAAAAAAAAAAAAGTACGAAGGACACAAGAGCTCATGTCACCCCATAAAGAGTGAAGCTGATACACATCGGAGTGGTGACACTGGTCACTGGAGACAGTAATTAGGCAGAGGAAGGACCCCCAGGTTCGGTATTTGGTCTTCTATTGTTTCTTTTTCTCTGAGAGTTAAGTATAGATTCCCCAAAGCTGACACTGCTTATTTTTAAAAAAAAAAGATGTTTTGGATCAGCGCTTTTCCACAATGCAATGAAAGTGGGCAAGTGGTACAAAAAGCAGGCACGACTGTTTGAATTACAACAACATGCCTGTGTTTATTTTATAAAGCTCTTCCCTTTGACTCTTAAAAGGTCCCATGAAGTTGATTCGGCCTGACAGCCGTAAAGAGCACATGAGAACAGAGAACAAGTGTATCTAAGGATATCAGGCGTTCTCATAATTAAGTAAACGAATTTAGCAGAAGCTGTTAACCTGCTGGCGATAAAGTGACTGTTAAACTGCTCAGGTTTTGAAGTCCAGTCCTGTTTGTCAGGATGTTTGTTTCCAAGCCAGAAGGTCTTCTAAGCATGTTGAAAACATCAAAATGGACATGGTTAATTTTTTCAAAAAATCAGGTTTGTTTTGACTAAGTTATTTTAAATTGTATAAATTAGAACCATGCAGAATGCTCCGGTTCAAATGTCCAAAGCTCCAGCAAATCTTTAAAGAAATTGAATTTCCAAAACATAAAGAAACAGAGCCGATGTTGTTTCTGTGTCGAAAAGTCGCAGACGAGTATGTGCCGGTGTACTCCGTAGGCGATGTCCTTCGGAATAGAGAAGCATTCATTTGCGCGGGAAGCAAGAGCAAACTGCGAGGCGAAGCAAAATATTGACACATGGCTAAATCGTTGCCTTTCTCATCTGACTGCCTGACCTATATCTCCATGCTGAAGTCGTGCAAGGAAATGAAAAAATGGGGCTTCTGATGGTGCATTACGGTGGATGCATGAGTCAGATTGCAAAATGCCAGACATTTGTTAAGGTGTGTCGATCCTGTGAAATGAATGTAAAATCTGTCTGCACTAAAATCTGTGCAATGCAAAAAAAAAAATAAAAATTCTTAATGCAAGTTTAATCATTATCATCCATTTTACTATATACTATATATCCCTTTGCACATCTTTATCATTCTTTTTACTGGCAGTCTACTGTACATTATACTGCTTTGTTATGTAAGTAAGTATACAGTCAAGAAACCTATGAATATGAAGAGATGAATATCTATCCATCCAGACTTAGGAAATTTAGGAAAAAAGCAAAAAAAAAAAAAAAAACCCCAAGCAAAACGACCAAAATTAATATGTAAGTTACCTTGTTTATTTCTTCATAAACTAAAGCCGTGCTATATATAAGCCGTGCTATATATTAGATCAAATCAGGTAAAAAGCTAAATGTATGCTTCCGATGATGTTTCTTTAAGTTGTGTCTTTGTTCCTAGTAAATACAGTTCATTTGATAGTTTTTCTCCCTTGACCTGGTTCAGAGAAGGGTTAATACAATAGGATGGTGACAAAGGATTGTGTGTGTGAGTGTGTGTGCACGGCAGAAAGGAAAGGAAGGGAAGAGAACAGATAAAAGTATCATTGCTGGCTCCTAGTGGAGATAAAAGTGTGTGTCTGTGCTGGTGTGTGTGTCTGTGTGTGTATGTGTGCGAGTGAGTGTGTGAGATCAACTCAGAAACAGTCTCAGTAGGAACAGGGAAGGAGAAGGAGGAGGTTGCTGCATGCGCGTTGGTGTTCAGAGGTGTTACTTAAGCAGTGAGTCGGTAATTAGGTATTGCATTTGCTGTCCTTTTGTCCTTTAAAGTAGACTCCATCAGAAAGGTAGTCTACTGCATAATAGGACACATTTGCTAGTTTCTCAAATAATGCCTGGTCCACAGGCATCCTGAATTGAAAGTCGAAATGTTGCAGACCTCAGATATGATGACAGGATCACATTTTTTTGGCTTTGAATAAAGTTCCTCATCCCTGGAGATACAACTCACAAAGCGACCAGTGATCATCTCACAAAACGTGTAATCTTGCACAATTTTCCAGACATGATGGATATTGGTTAAACAGAGATTCACACAAGGTGTCAAGATCGTGGATGGTGATTCAGCCCCATATGGCAGGATGGTGAGATGAATATTATTATTATTTTTAATTTACAGGAATCTAAGCAGGCTTGAGGTGAATACCTGCCCTGCTCTCGGTGTTTCCTAAGACCCGAATGCACTGTCAGCCTGAGAAGGAGAAAGTGAAGATCAAAATTTACATGAATATTGTAAATGAGATGGACAGGCCAAGGCAGATCATATTTTAAATTAGATTAAACATATGCTGCATCAGCCCAACGTCTGGGAAGAGCAGTGTACAAACTGCAAAGATTATATTAAAGTCTGAGATGAGCAGCCTAAAATTCGGCTTAAATTCTGGAAGGATCAGCCTGAAGACCAGGGGAGACTAGCTGAAATCTGGGAAGATCAGTTCAAAAGTTGGAAATATCAGTCTAAAACCTGGGAAGAGCAGCCCAGTGCTGGAATGACCAGCCAAAAGATCTAGTAAGACAAGATTAAAATCAGGGAAGAGCAGCCTGAGGTTTAGAAAGACTCACCTGCAACCTGAGAAGACCAGCTCAAAGGTTGGACTAAAACTTGAGAAGATGAGCCTAAATCTCGGAAGACCAACCTAAAATTTAGAAAGATCTGACAAAAATCTAAGACCAGCCAAAATCTGTGATAAATTTGTAATGTCTGTACAGCCAAGTCACTGGCAATCTAGAAAGGAAAAAAATAAAGACCAATCTGTTTCTTGGATATTTGTCCCTCACCGCGAAGTAAAAAACAAACAAACAAACAAAAAAAAAAAAACAGTGTTTGTATTTCGTCCCAGATTTTAGAATCCAGGAAGTCAAGTCTGATGGGAAGATCAGCCTAAGTCTGAAAATATCACCCCAAAACCCAAGATCAGCCTAAACCAGAAGGACCAACCAAATTTAGGAAGATCAGATTCAAATCTAGGAATATCACCCTAAAATCTGATAAGATCAGACTAAATCTGGGAAGACCAATCTAAAACCTAGGAAGACCAGACAACAACCTGACAAGATCAGTCAAGAAGAACAAAAGAAAATTAGCCTAAGTCTATGAAGATCAGCGTAAAACTGGAAAGAGCAATCGAAAATCTTGAAAGACCAACGTTACATCGAGAAAAATTTGACTAAAGTCTGGGAATTTCTTGAAAGTTTTCAGTCTACACCAGCTGGTCCTGGTCTTATCAGATCCACACTTGCCCCTGAACTCATTCCCCAGTGGTGGCTAGTGTAAGGGACTACCTCTAGAGGTCACTGTGTGCACATGTTTTTTTTTTTTTGATTGTAGTTCTGTTAGTCGACTCAGTTTCCCAGAAGGCACCTCGGTCAGGTGATGCGGGTGCTCACCTGAACCGAGGTAGCTCATTATTAGTATTGTTATAAATAGCTGGTTGTTCTGGGAAACTGGGTCGAGCATCAATACTGTCAGTGGGCATGTGGTTTGGTTTGGTTTGGTTTTGATTATGTTTTATTTTACTTATGTTTGTTTTATCTGGGCTCTGATGTGTTTTGTAATTGGAGTGATGTGTAAGTGTATGTTTTTGGTTTATTTTGTGTATCTACGGGTGTATGTGTTGTGTGTGTCCTTGAGTTTTATTTAAGTCCTGTGCCATGTGTTGCTTGTGTTCCCCTAGCCTCTAGTATGCTTCCCTGAGTCTCCTGTATGTTTCCCTGGCCTTTAAGCGTGTTTCCCCAAGCTCCAGTATGTGCCTGTAGCCTCCAGGGTGTTCCCCCAAGCCTCTAGTAGCCTATTAGTCTCTAGTGTGTCCCCCTCTGGTCTCTTGAGGTTGACCTGTCACGAGCCCCGTTCCAGTCCTAAGCCTTCGTGTCAGTCCTACAGGGTCTGAAATGCTTAAAGGGTCTGTAAATGTCTAGAGAAGTCTGTATATCCTCCAAGAGACTGGGTCTGTGTGTGTTTGTCCAGAGCCTTGTTTTGTTTATTTGTTTGTTTTGTGCACTATTAAAGACTTCTCTGTGCCTATGCCTGCCCTTTATCCCAACGGCAATAACATCCGCCCGAACCGCTTGTCATACCAGTTCGTGACAGCTAGTAGTATAAGTGAACAGACATCATGAGTTGTTATTCTTTTGAGAAATTACAAAAGCTGCTACTGAACACCAAATATTTATTTATTTAAATTTCCGTTTGAATAGTATTTAGATGTCCAGTAAAGGATGGAAGGTTGAAAAGTAAATATTCATAATTGTTTGTGGTTATAACTGCTTTAAGGAAGTTTGGAAGATGTGGAAATTTTAATAGGTTTTTGTTGGTCCCTGTGTTTGTGTGTGTGTGTGTGTGAGAGAGAGAGAGTCGGTGATTTCAAGGGGTTTTCCACCAGGAAAGAGTGCTGAGAATGTAAGCAGTAATAACCGAACCCAGGGAAAACAATTGTGGTGTTTAATGGAAGTATTGAGGTCTGACTGGTCAGAGAGACTCATTTTCTTTCATGTAGGTTGCGCGAATCTGCTGAGATAGCAGAGAGAAAACATTAAACTTTATGTCCTTTGTATTATTATTATTATTATTATTATTATTATTATTGCATTTCTTGTGCTTGTGCATCTGCACAGCTACCTCAAGTAATGAGAACTGGCCTTTTATTTATTTATTTATTCATTCATTCATTTATTTTTGTTGTAGCTATTTCTCACGAACAAGTTGCAATTTTAAACATTTTTAGGAAATTTCTGCAATATTGAGCATTTCTAAAAACCCAGGGTTTATCCATTGCAGGTGTGGGATTGACACTTGGTTTGACTAGTAGAGACTCTCTCCTCCTCTCCAGGGGATGTTCGTGCTATGGCAGAGGGAGGTAGAGGTGGTGTGTGTGTGTGTGAAATGGCAAGGAGAGATCTGTCATGGTGTCGTCTCCAATCGCATCGGACACATTTCTCTCTAGCTCCAGGGTAGATGATGTGGTCACACGGTTCATGGTTGACTGCATGTATTAGAGACCCTGAATGAATCTCTTTTTGCAAATAACCGTCAGCTGGCTGTTATCAAGCCGTCTTTCCAAGTCTCTTCTATGTAGCCCTGATGTGAAACACGGCCACCTTTTGGGGTTTCAGGCTCGCCTTTAAAGCGGCAGAATTAGAAAGTTCATTTCCAGTCGATAGATCTTACCCTGTGCAGAATTCACTTTACTTTCCCACCAGGGTTGAAACATTATCCAAAGCGTCTACTGCAATCAAAGCGCTATGGTTCCATCAATATTTAAAGATTTTTTTTTCATCTACAGTATATTTGTTGTCTTGAGTGAAATGCGATCGATCGCAGATGTCAGGACGGAGTTCTAATTGAGACATTTACCTTAAAACAAAGCAGATAAGTTGATGAATGGACAAACCCTTGGACATAGGTTCCCTTGGTAAAAACACCTGATAAACAGAAAATGACAGCAACCAGGAAAACTGCTAAATAAAGACTGAGCAGTTAGCCAAGATCAATCTGATAAATAAAGTGCAAAGAAATTAAATGTAATCAAATGTATCTGTGTAATCCATCATTTATTTTTGAATTAATTGATCAGACAACCATCTACTCAGATATTACACTTCAGCTCTGTTGAATGTTTAAGGCTTTCAGCAAGAAATGATTGTTATATTTTATATATGACATTGAAAAAGCTCTGGTGTGTTAAAGTCTGTGCCAACCAAGATAGTTGTTGTAAACGCACGAGGCAGGGGTTATTACAGAGCTCATGAACGCTCTTTGACCCACATGGATGCTTTTACTCGAACCAGAAGCAACACAAAGCCAGCCAAGTTTATTGATGTGACATGATTTACTTCACTTAAAATATGACTTCGGTCTCTTTTTTTGGTTGATGATGAACTATTCCCTATTTACGAAAGCATTATAAGCATGTTATGACTGACTTCATGAGTGACCTTTCACTTCATGAACTGTTGGCAAATCTAGGTCAAGCCATCAGCAAATAAGTCTGTAGCCTCCTTCACGTACGTGGTCCTGAGCGGGAATATTGTCCGGCGGCATGGTGGCTTAGTGGTGAGGCCAGGATCGATTCCCACCCCTGTGTGCGTGGAGTTTGCATGTTCTCCCTGCTCTCGGTGGGTTTCCTCTGGGTACTCTGGTTTCTTTCCACAGTCCAAACAAAGACATGCTTTGTCTTTGTCTTAGACTAATTGGTGTTCTCGTAGTGAGTGTGTGAGTGTGTGTGTGTGTGCTCTGCGATGGATTGGCACCCTGTTCAGGATGTACCACACCTCCTGTCCTAAGTCTCCTGGCCCTCTGTGACCCTGAATACAGGATAAAGTGGTATAGATGATGATGAGTGAGTGAGACTGAAATCTCAAACGGTGCTGTCTTGTAGAGACAATCAGTAACATTTTAATAAATCACTGACACAGGAGAACTAATGAAGGCATTGACCAGTTAATGGCGTAACTAAAACTTTTTAGGCAAGACATACAGCCATGGTGGAGACGTTCTGATTGAGCTGCCATTGGGATGTCACATTGGGATGTTGCTCCCTCAGTTGGAACGGCCATCTTCAGGTGTGTGCTATGAGCATGGCTGATCCGTGCAGTGTTGTGGAAGACCACGTTAAGTTGATATTACATTCTTCCAGTGTTTACCATGTTTGCAGGTGATGAGTGTGTGTCTATGTCACCTTCAGAGAATTTTGCATAAATACAGGATCCAGTGCTTCACACCATCACTTCATGATGAAGAGCACTGCACTTGTTGTGGTATTTATACCAACCCACCAAGTGCATTCGAAATGTGTTATAGGAAATTAGTGATGACATGATGACTAGGAAGTGGTATGAACTTCATAAATGCATAGTTTTTTTTTTTCACCCTGTTCTTGCTGCATTCTACAATATTTTTAGGATGCCGTGAGAACTTGTTTCATCAGAGTCAATTAGATTTTTCACCTATTGTCGTCTCACATAAGAAGAAGAAAAAGACGAAGAAGATGAAGAGGGAACAATATTGACGTTCTCTGGTGTGGCGTGGCTTTTCAGGAACTCCTTGGCGTTGACTTCTTTTAACTTCTGACGTAACTTATCACGAGGAGTGAAGTAAAGTGCTGTTAAGTTGAAAAAACAAAACGTGTGATCTGAGAGTATTTCAGCTGGAACAATAATAGACACACTTTTGGGGAGACGTGTTAAGAGAACTGATAGAAACCTTGGTATCTTTAATTTGGAAGATAAAATCTGTTATAATACCATAATATCACCCCCCTCCCCCCCCCCCCCCCCCCCCCAACTTTAATATTCCTGTAATTAGTCGGCGGTGTTGCTATACTATAACAAACTCAATGCTGATGGCTATCACTAGTTACCGTATATGCCGAGAAAGTTTTGCTCATTAATGTCCAGGAAGCTTCATCCACTTTCTATTTGCATCTCACAAGCTATTTTAATTGGATCACTTTAGATAGCTTTTGACTTTTGTTAGCGCAGCCTTTATAAAGAAAAATCAAGCTGCCAGCAGTGTCTTGGGTTCTCGTGGGTTGCACCATAAGGAGTATTTATGCACTTTCCCATCCTGTTACACTCTCAGCATCTTACTATCTGGCCTCCTGCCCTAAATACACTGCCTTGGATGCCCTTCTGCCTTCGCTAAGCTTATTAGTCACATTTAGCTGAAAACGTCTAGCTATTATGATTTATGACCGCAATATCTATCCAGTGACTAGATGCTTTATAATAAGACTGTTTTTATTTTATAACATTTTTTTTTTTGGTGCTTGTTGGCTGAAATAATGTTCAGTATGCCAAGAGACCCTTGGGTCCGTTAGGTATTTAATATACTGACTACTTAGATGTAATTTCATTATTACAGTAGGTCACTGAGAGTAATTTGTACACCAGTTTTGTTAATCTAAATAATGAATTAGTTGTTACTGGAACCAATAAAAAAAGCTGATGAAAGAATAAAGAAACTTAACAAAGGAAGCTAATCGGCATGTTACATGCAGTGGTGTTCAGAATTATTGCCACGCTTTATGAAAAATGTGCAAAAAATGGTTATAGACGATATTTCCCAACCACTTCATAAAATATTAGAATTCTTGCTTAAAATTTTTTTGCATTAAAAGCTTTTAAATAAATAGAAAAGGTACTAAATAATTTTGTCACTTGCCTCGCAGTAGGTATATTCAAGGTGCAAAAACAATACTGAAGGCGTCTGAAATGCCTTTGAACAGCTGATGTTGAGATGTACTCGTGCCTTGTGATTTGTTAACTGGTGATTTCTGAGGCTGGCGACTCTAAATGAACGTCTCCTCTGCAGCAGAGGTAGGTTTTGGTCTTACTTTCCTGGGAAGGTCTTCATGAGAGACAGTTTCATCATGGCGCTTGATGGGTTTTACAAATGCACTTGACAATCTTGCTTTTGCAATAACTGTTCCTTCATGTCCTAAAATAACAACTGACTGTTTTTTATTGTTGTCCTTGTTGTTTCTTAATTACATAATTCCACATGTGTCATTTCATAATTTCGAAATCTCCAGTATGCTTCTAGAATGTAGAAAATAAATCACTAAACAAAAAGCATTAGAAGTAGAAGGTTTGTCCAAACTTTTGACTGGTACTGTATAGCTTTGTCAAGTTAATGAACCAATGTGGAATGAATATAATGATGAGCAATGCAGTTTGCTGACCTGCACAAGTCAGATAATGAATGTAAAGCACTATTAAGTATATAACAAAGAGGTTCATATACAGTATTAGAACGTCTCCCAGGAATTCGTTCCAAGCACTTCCCAATAGATCTTACAATATAATTTTGCGGATGGGGAAGGAGGCAAAAAAAGGGCCAGGTGTCATAGTTTAAAACATTTCAGACACAGTTGAGCTTATTCTTGCTAAATTCCACTTTGATACTCCACTAAGCATCTCCAAAAAACAAAAACAAAAACAAAAACATTCCCCATAAACAAGCCAGTATGCGCTGGCGTGGCTCAGCAGTAGCTCACTTCCATAGACACCAAAATGGCGCAATTGGCCATGGAGTGAAATAAAGAAAATTTGAAGTGTGAAAAATATTATTCTTATAAATATCTGAGGAATTAAGCTGAAACATTAACATATGCTCTCACACACACCTTTGAAAGATATAGTTAAATATCTTTATATAAAATAATAAAAGATCACTTGATATCCCTTTGTTTCATAAATTCCTCTGACACTCGATTATTATTTTTTTTTTGTCTCGGCAGGACATCGAGGCTCACATTGCGTTTGTGATCACTGTCCCCACAGCGCTGGCCATCTTCCTCAGCATCTTCGTCCTTGTTTGCATCGAGTCAGTCTTTACGAAGCTCCTGCGCCTATTCGCCATGGTGATCTGGGCCTGCCTGGTCACCATGGGCTACCTTTTCATGTTTTTCGGCGGCATCATTTGTCCCTGGGATCAGGTAAGGAAAGATGGGGTTGTTTTCATTCATGCCTTTGCAGCAATGAGAAAAGCTTGTGAGGAAACAAATCATGGGAAAAAAATCTTCCTGAGGAAGCAGGCAGGGGGGAAAAAGGACCCCGAGGAGTCTGTGGGGTGAATAAGAAGATTTATTAAAACAGAGCTCCGGGTGGAAATTAAGTGGAACTACAGCATGTAGTATAGGGGGAAATTAACCAACGAGGATGAGCTCTCAGATTGCGGGAGTCTACTAAGAGGTCATGAGCAGGTTATAGTTACATTGTCTTATTATTATTATTATTTTTTACCCATTTAATTATGTGCTTAGTTTCATATTTAAGAAATAAAAGGATGATAGTTCCCCTACTTTATACCACAGCAATAGCAATTTCTACAATTAGATTTTTATTTATTTATTAGGAAATGTCTCATGTTTTGCCTAGTATTGAACGAATACTTGTTACCACTTATGTTATAGTAGCAATAAACATTTGTTTTGCATTTTCCTCTTAAAAAAGAAAATCTGGTCATGTTGCCCAGAAACACAAAGTCTCTTGCAAAGTACTGATAATAGATAAGTAAATAAAAGTCCTTAAGGATATTTTTATTACTATTTTCAAGATCAAGTGATTGTGATTAAGCTGATGCTGCTGTTCTGACTTTAAAAGAATGAACATACTTCCTTATATGGACATACAAGAGCTGAGCTGGTTGATGCATTGCTGCATTGTCAGATGGAATCCTTTCATGTTTTTCCACACACACACACACAATTGATACTATCAAGATGTGTTTTCAGGAGTTAAGCATAAACATAAACATTCAGTTACATAAACATACACAGCATCTACTTATGAGCATTTAAGGAACCTTAACAAGGTACATAATAACTTTTTTTCCCCAAAGTCATTTTAATGAGATGAAAAAGGGACGACATTATATACAACCATGAAAAAGAAAAGAAATAGTGTATTATCAAATGGTGGCGCAGTCGTAGTCTGGTTAGTGCTGTGGCCTCTCACCTTAAGGGTTCGCTGGAGGTCCCGTGGAGTTTGCATGTTCTTCTCGTGCTTGGTGGGTTTCCTCATGGTACTCCGGTTTCCTCCCACAGTCAGAATAGCATGCGGATTAGACTAATAGGCATCACTGTAATATGTTTAAGTGGATTGGCACGCTGTTCATAATTGTACTGTGCGTCATGCCAGAGTCTCCAGCGATAGGCTCCAGGCCTCCTGCAACCCTGAACATGTGGTATAGAGACTGAGAGAGAATAATTCAGGAACTATAAGCAATTTAATTCACGAGGTGTTCATTTTTGAAACCCTTTATACTCATGGGTTTCTATTGTTTGCAGGAGCAGGAAATTAAATGACAGACATGCTAGATAGGCATACTAAACATTTAGTTTTGACTGTGCAATCTGATTGGACAGGAGGCTTTCCATGAGTGATGATAACGGACAGTAACACCAGTGGGACATTTAACTCTGTGTGTCACTCCACATCCCAGGGATTGTTAACTACACTAATAATTGCTAATTGCTCAAAGGACAGAGAACACACTTGTAACCGGTTACAGAACCACTTTCAGTAACATGCCATGTAAGCAATACTTTGACCCCTTACTTTGTTCTTCTAAGTCCTTCTGAAGCAGATCAGAGCCACCAGTGTTCTTTTATTTATGACTACTAATCTAACTAAAGCTGAATCAAAAATGTATAGAGAAATTTACAAGATTTACAGAATGTTTTATTATTCTCACCTAATACTAGTAACAGTTTACAACTACTTTCATCCTGCTAAATACACTAACTGTCCATCGCTATCTGTCATGGTTAGTTAGTCACGGAAGGATACAGCATGTGTTGGCAGAATAAAAATAACTAGATAATAAAGAGACCAAATGTTACTTGTTAATAATAAATGGTGTTTGTGGAGCTGTTATATACAGTAAAAGTATTATCACACTCAAGGTCATGCTATAATGCTGATATAAGACTGCAAAACAGCTGTGATCTATCTAGAAGTGGAGCATATACAGTACAGACCAAAAGTTTGGACACACCTTCTCGTTCAAAGAGGTTGAATTTGTAATATGTCAAGAAAAAAGCAGCTAAGTGAAGAAAAACGAGCGGGCGTCATTACTTTAAGAAATGAAGGTCAGTCAGTCGGAAAAATTGGGAAAACTTTGAAAGTGTCCCGAAGTGCAGTCACAAAAACCATCAAGCGCTACAAAGAAACTGGCTGACATGCGGACCGCCCCAGGAAAGGAAGACCGAGCGTCACCTCTGCTGCGGAGGAGAAGTTCATCCGAGTCACCAGCCTCAGAAATCGGCGGTTAACAGCAGCTCAGATCAGAGAGCAGGTCAATGCCACACAGAGTTCTAGCAGCAGACACATCTCTAGAACAGCTGTTAAGAGGAGACTGTGTGAATCAGACCTTCATGTAGAAGATCTGCTAGGAAACCACTGCTAAGGACAGACAACAAGCAGAAGAGACGCGTTTGGGCTAAAGAACACAAGAAAGAACACAATAAAGAAAACTCGCTGAATGAGAAGGGGTGTCCAAACTTTTGGTCTGTACTGTATATATATATATATATATATATATATATATATATATATATATATATATATATATATATATATAAAATGGTATTAAATTAATCAGAAAGAATTTTAAGAAGCTAACTTTTTTCATTCCACAATGTTAAGTAGATAAAAAAAGAAAATACAGTATGAAATGTATTACTATATTAGAAAATTGGAATGGCGTACATGTATATGAAGAATACACATCAACATGTGATCTTACTGTAACCCTCAACTCCTCATGCAGTCACTCATCTATACAACCAGTGCTGTGAGGCCTGGTCCCTTATAGTAGGGCATGAGGTGTGATACAACATAGACGGGGTGTCAATCCATCACAGGACACACACATACACACACACGCTCATTCTCACACTACAGGCAATTTGTAAATGCCAGTTGGCCTTATCTGTAGGTCTTTGGCCTGTGGGAGGAAACCGGAGTTCCCGTAGAAAACCCACCAAACATGCAAATTCCATGCGCACGGACCTGAGGTGGGGATCGTACCTGGATGCTGGAGGTGCAAGGCGACAGTGCTAAACACTTCACCAACATGCCGCCACAGTAACCTCTATGACTTATTATTTTATATCTTTTTTTTAAAATTCCGATTGACAGATTGGATAATTTCAAGGATGGCTAAGCGTACGAGTGTTTCTATTAAAATGACTCTTTCACAGTAGTCTTTTAAAATGTATTTGCCATGCCCAAGCAAGTAAACGAGGAAGTAAAAAGCAAAGGCTTCACCCCCCGTAGGCTGATTAAACGGCCCATTATGCTGACAGCTATGGTCGTGGTGTAAAGCTTCGCACTTTAAATTGGCTGTTGCAGTGGAACAAGTGTGTGCTGACTTTCTAATGATAGCCCCTGGCTTGGTTGTTTGACTCTTAATGTCTTGGTGGAAGAGACGTTTCGCCTTGAAATGATTTCATCGCAGTTTGGTTTAGCATTACACTGACGCTGTGAGCTCCAGAATTGTGTACCGAGTAACCAAAAGGATTGTATCCTTAGAGGTTGCTAGGCTAGAGATAGTGAGGTGAATGCAATCTGTCTAATACTGTAAGCGTGACCTTCGCCTCATCCTTCTTATGTATTGTACCTTTTGAACAAGCGGCATATGGTGAAAGACAAACAAAGCTGATGTCAGACACGAAAGAAACCATGGCTTCCTGTGCCAGTCAATATCTCCACTTGCTTCTGGATTAGAGAAGTCCATGTGAGTGGCTTTATCGACACGTCGGCACGGATGAGCTCGGCTTGCCTCTGGATTTTGAGAGGGATGAACGAAAGAATAGCACTGATGTCATCTGATGCTGTTTATTGGGTGGGAACATAATCTGATCAAAATGATTTTCCTTGCTTGTAAAGGAAGACTGTAAAAATCTGGTACTCAGAATAGCACACAGACAAAGGGATAAATACACATGCACTCTGGGGGGGGTCAGGATGTTAAGTGATATTAGGATGAGCTGTATACTTTTTTTTGCCCACTTCATTGTTCTGTTATATTTCACACTGTTGTTGCTGTTATTTTGTTGTTTGACGTCCTGTAGAGGCCGTCTTTAGTAAAAAAAATTTATTAACTTCAATATCTCCTTAACAATGCTATGGAGGGTGTTCAAGTGAAACCAGGATTTTTGACTGTGCAGAGTATCATAACACAGTTATGAGAGTAAAAGCTCCCTTTATTTCCCTCTATAAACCCCTGCTACACTAGTGCTTGGTTACCATTGAAGTAGAAAGTCTTCTCAGTACACCACAATCAGACTGCTTGTTTCATGTAAGCGTCCCAGGAACTCCTTTAATGGCCTAGTTCGATCGCCAAAAGCATCCTGTTTTTGCACAACATCATACTTCCCACCGCACCACTTGCATGTTACCTTGGTTTAAGACATTTCCACCTGGTTGTGCTATTTAAACGTTTATGGGAGACCAGCATTTCAGATGTGAAGCAGATCATGCTCCGGTACACTGAGAACTTTTTACCTCGATGGTATTCAAGCACTAGTGAAAAGTTGGATGATAAGTGCATTAGTGTAGCTGGGATTATAAAAAAAAGAAGCTTTCTACTCTCTAACTGTCTTCTGTTATTTCTTTATTATTACAAATCCTGGTTTGACTTGAATGCCCTTTGCATATAACGGTGCCGGGTCAGTGCACTGCTTTTCAGTAATTGCACCAAGAAACCAGAGAGAAATTACAAATATGTCAAGACTGCACCAAATGAAGCTTTATTTTCTTTTCTTCAAAAAAAAGCCCTGCACTTCCACCCAATTAAAATGTCTAAAAAACTAATCTCCAGTTACTGTGGCATTAACGTTGCCAAGCACAATGCCACTGTCTCTCCAGATTTTTCTTTTGGAGAGGGCACATGAATAATCTGAGCTGATTACTCACCTTACTGTTAATAACGAAACAGTTAAAAGGTTGAGTTTGGACTCCATATTGCTATAACAATTAGCTGCAGTTAGCATTTATTATGAAAAGGCTTGAATAGCGATGCACAAGGATCCTTGGAGATGTGTTGGTTCTTACAAGGTGACCTTGGTGAAAAAGCGAATGTGCACAATTTTCCCCACTGCTTACAGACGTTGGTGACTTTAGGTTGCTAACTAGCTAACTTACTGTAAGTCTCTTTCATAATACTGAACCCTAAAACTGCACCGCATTTATGCATCCATGTCTATGTTGGATTTTGTGTGTTAATATGTTGTTGCAAACAGATATGTTGTACAGAGATGTTTAATGCTTTTTAAGTTGTAGTTTTCCTGTAAGGATTATCACCAGCATTAAAAAAACGACTCTGTAGTAGAATTTGGTCCTTTAAATCGATATAGGGAACTCATCGGGAAATTCGGAAATTCAAAATTTTAAAAATTAATACTTTTCCAAAACTTTTTTTTACTTGTGATTTTTTTCTCCCAAAAATGTTTCATTGTTGTCCATCCATGGAATTCGTATATTCTTGATTTTTTTTCCTCAAATTTGTATTTTTACATTTTTGCACATTTTTATATGAAAGTGCTTTTAATGTTATTTGAGTTTAAAATTTATATATATATATTTGAATATATATAAATAAAATTATAAGGCTTTTTCCAGGTTAAGGATTGAGTTAGGAGGCGGAGCCTGGATAGGGGGGAGCAGTAGAATAGCAAATTGCTCGATAATGTTGGAGAATGAATCCACAACTTCTGCCTGGGCAGATTTGACAATTCAACAGGGCTCTGTTATAAAAACTTTATGTAGCTTCTGTTTAACAGTTTAAGCTGTTCACAATTGGTTTCCATGAAGAATTTCTACGTTTGCTATAGATCTTGACGTCGTCACACACAATTGCGAGTTTTCTTCCTTCGGACGTGACCGATTCCTTCCCGCATTGACTTCTCACAAACATTAGCACCACAGAGACAACAGGGAGCTGGAAATATAATCACTGCATTTGACGCAGAGTCACACGGCGCTTAAAGGTGCTATAAAAAGGCTACAGGTGGCTATTGAGCGCATAAACATACTGTCCAGCCAGGGGTTGTGCAGTCCACAGTTACACACAGTATCTGCTGAAAGCTGGTTTCGACTTCTGTAATAAAGTGCATTTGTGTCATGAAGGGGAGTGTTGGTTCGCACCTGGAACCACCAGTCACATGCAATTCTGGACGCCATGAAGGAATTTTGTTTCACTTTACTGCTGCACATTACGGTTCCCATGGTGATGAATGCTACGTGTTTGTGTTAGATTTAGTGTTTGGTCCTCGTCCTGTTTTCTGGTTCACCTCATGAGTAGGTTACCATTGTCCAATCCAAAACTTGTTTTCTTTTCAAATGGTTATTTTGGTTTTTAACGCTCTGAGCATTGTGAATATACCTTTTGGATTATTTCTCCAATTAATGCACTATTTGTCCTGCCACAAATAATAGACACAACACCCAAGCTCTACAGAGACGTGTCCTGTCATGCAGCTGAAAACATGATGACAAACTGAGACCTTTCCTCTAGTGGTTTTATCAAGGGATTCAGGGTAAAAATTGCTGATAAAATTCTGACAAACCTCCAGCTTTCCAGCTCACTAAGAAATAATAAAGACACTGAATATTATATATGAGTCCCATTTTCATTTTAATATATCTCAGATTTTTTCCTAAAGTACATATTCATAACTGGGTGCATCGTCTCTTCAGCTGCTCTGGTTTGACATTGAAAAGGTTTATTAGGCATGAAATTGAATCCTTATGAAGAAGTGATTAGATGTCAGCAAAACCGAGGAGAATATCCTGTATGCTTCATGGTTTCAAAATTTTTCGCTGATCTAGGCGTTTTTGTTTTTTGACAAGCAAGTTATTTCTATGTTTGTTCAGCCGAAAATACTTTAGCTGTCCTGAGGATCAGTTCTATTCTTCTGAATATTGCAGGAAAAAAAACCTTGATGTTGGGGGCATTTGGTTGAGTATTTGCTATAAATTTATAGAGAGACAGCTGAAGGTTAGTTTTAAATTGTCCAGCCTAAAATTATTATAAAATTATATTCTCCATTGACATAATCACAAATAATTGACTGGCAAGTGAGTGAAGAAACCACATCATTAGCTTCTAAAAAGCACAGCATTTGAGGCTATGTATCCTATACTACTGTTCACGATGCTGGCAGACACCCCATGTCTCCTGGGAGATCTCCTGCATAATGATACTGTAGCTGTTCCCTGATGCCAGCAAATCATATACAATATCTCAGAAATCCACCCGGCCTACTAAGAAAAATGACAGGTTCACTTAGCACAAGATGAGCGCTCTCTTGCTTGCTCACCGCGAAAAATCTGATTTCTGCATCTATTATTCCCAAATTATAATTATTTTGAGTGAGTAAGTGAGAGAGAGGGCAAAAGTGTATAACATCGGTTAAGGGTACTTTCATCATCCGTTGTTTTGCCTGGCATCATGCGAGTCACTAGTGTCTACAGTATCACTATTCTGCTCCATCCCAAATTCAGCCATTTTCATGTTTCTTCTTAGCTACCATCTTGTATTTTATTTCATATTGACCTTTTCCTATTTTTTTTTTTATTTACTTTTAATAATTTCATCTAAAGATTAATATTTTTTTATTAACCTTATTTGCTTTTATATTGCTTTTTTGATATGCATTGTGCAAACCGTATTGTTCTATTTCTGTTTCATTCTATTCTGTCTTTGGATAAATAATATTATGTCTTATTGCTTTCTCGCTGTGAAGCGCTTGCCTTATTGTCAATTCCGGTTTACAGGAATTGCCTAGCCTTGCTGTTATCCTAAAGTGGTTTCAAAAGGTTTAAAATTGTGTCAGAGTGCAAGCAGGGACTGTGCCAAGTCTAACTGTGAGTGCATAACTGAGAGGAAAAGCCAGATGGTAACGCAGGCATGAGGGCACCTCGATCGTACCTCAGTAAACCGTACCATTCTAATTGATATGGTGAGAGAGGAACATTTATAGAAAGTGTATTAAAGTTACATCTATTTAGTATTTCTTATCCTAGGATTACAAGATATTAAATATAGTGGATAAACAACCTCACACAACAACCGGAGAAATCATTTAAACCAAGGAGAGATCCTGCAAAATATACTCCATTTTCCCGTTGTCCCATCCTGCGTATAACTTTCCTTTCATTTATCATGAAAATACTTTTACAAGAAAGATCCTGGATATAAATTAAGAAATGTTTATCGCTATTGAGCAAGCCGGAGGCGATGGTGGTGGTGAGGGAAACCCTGAGACAAACATGAGGACGAAATTATGTCAAGTCAAGTCAAGTCAATTTTATTTATATAGCGCTTTTAACAATTGACATTGTCGCAAAGCAGCTTTACACAATCAAAAGAAGTAAGTTTTATGCAATGTGTATGAATCAAAATGATAAGATTGTCCCTGATGAGCAAGCCGAGGGCGACGGTGGCAAGGAAAAACTCCCCGAGATGGTAATAGGAAGAAACCTTGAGAGGAACCAGACTCAACAGGGAACCCATCCTCATCTGGGTGATAACGGATAGCAGAGATTGATCAGCATAATAATGTGTAAGACTGGAAGTTCAGTGTAACAGGAGATGTGTTAAAATTAAAAGGAGTCCAGTTTGATCCTGGAGGCTCAGGTAGACTGTAGGAGATTCCAGTCCTGAGCTATCGAACAACTGAAGTCACAGGTCACCAGAGCATCAATCGATGATAGGACAGTCTTAATGGAAACCATCCCCAGCCACCATACGAATCCAGGCAGACCACACGGGGCATCCATACGACGAGATCTCCAACCAGAAGCAGGACTCCAGGACGGGTTAGACGGCTCCAGAAGGCAGAGGGGTCTGGATCACTGGCAACTCAGGAGCGAACATGTATAGCTCGACAGAGAGACAGAGAGAGGGAAAGAAGAGAGGGAGAGAGAAAGAGAAGAGAGAGCAGAAAAGGAGAGAACAGAAAATAAGGAGAGATGGCAGTTAGGTCTGGTCACAGTCAACATGTATAAGGTGAATATATATTAGTGCAGAGTGCAAGCAGGGACTCCGGCAGGACTAACTATAACAGCATAAAAAAAAATAAAAACTAAAATTATGAGAGGAATCAGACTGAAAGGGAAACTCATCCTCATTTAGCTGATATCAGATTGTATGAAGAGGAATATAAAGTCCACTTCGTCCAAATTGATCTCAAGTCCACCTTGTTGAGGTTACCAAATTTAGTGTTGGAGATTTGTGCGCGAAGCTGTTCGTAGTTTATTAAGCTGAACCTTTTTCACTTATCACATAAATATATACGCAGCGCATATAGGGCCATCCTCAGCAGCAGTTAATGGTCTCCATGTGATGAGAAAGCTACCCAGAAGCAGCGCACAAGAAAGCATCAGACCAGGGCAGAAGGGCTCAGGCTCACTGGTACAGTAGCTCACGGTGCCATGCTTTCTAGGTGTTTGGATCAGCCATTATACGGCGCCCCTGAAGCAGACAAGGTTTAGAGCCTTGCTCAAGCAGCACCAGCAGCAACCTGGCTGAGCTGTGGTTCGAACTGCTGACCTTCCAATCTGTAACTCAGAGCCTTAACGCACCGAGCCACCACTGCCACATGAATATTACGAACATCCCAATATCGTGTGAAGAACTTCTTTATTTTCAAATACCTTTTACACTGTTGTTACACCAACTAAAGGTCATTAGTTGACAAAAACTCCACCCTGTTACTTATTTAAGAGCAAAATGCAGCCAGAAAAAGAAAGCAGTGCTTTATTTTTATTTAACCTCGCTTGTCAGTGCATGAGGTCAGTGCCTGTTTGCACGTCAGCAAAGTAGCTAGGAAACCCTCGGTGTAAAGGTCAAGAATTGTGTAACAAAGCCAAGGGCTTTAGTGCCAAATTAGCTCCCTTGTTCTCTTGCCACCTCTGGATTTTTTTTTATGTCCTGTCCCTAACTGCCCCCAACCCCACTGATGCATTCATTCATTTATTCATTCATTCATTCATTCATTCATTTATTTATTTTCAGTCGGCGCTTGCTTTGCTACCTGATTACTCTATTTGCTGTTAGATTTCTCTAATCCAATTTAAACTAGAAGAAGATTTCTATGTAGGCTTTTGCGTACATATCTGCGGAAAAAAACGCAGATATACTGCTATCCATGAGGATGATCCTGGCGTGATCCTTTTTAATTTAAACGTTTTATGTTTACATAATGTCCAGCAACACATGCTCCATGTCTTATGAAGTGATATGCATTCAATACCATGGTGCATTTCAACACCCAATATACCTTATCTATTTTCAATAATGACTAACATGACCACTAATTAGAAAAGTACACACACTCACACACAGAAAAACCCTTAACCTGATAACAGCTATATGTGCGCAGATGGAAGACGGAGGTCACGCGACAAGAAAGAGTCTAACCTTTGTGAGGCATATCTACTGTCACATATTAACAGAGATGCTAAACATGTTGTAAACGCTTCATGGTTGAGCTTTCATTTAAATTGGAGAGTGAGAACGAGGATGAGGCAGCCGCATGATCACTAAATGGTGTTACTGTGTTGCGGCTTTAGCGCTAATCCTACTCATTTCTCTGGCTGAGCCGAAGGTGTTCTCTCATCTCATGCTGAGAAATTTGCCTATTCTCTCTGTAGGACAAGCCTGGGTGCATAAAGAGTCCTGGACATATGTTCAGTTCTAAAGACTGAAATCCTTATAGGGATTGTGGGATGTGCTGAAGGGGATTGTTCTTTAGCTCCATATCATCCTTAGGAAAAGGATTCGCTAATAATAGTTTTCACATGGCACTTCATATGGCACTTGTTTAAGTCGTTGTCTGTCGCTTATATGACTGTATAAAGTTTATTAGCCTAGTGGACATGAATACTTTTCCATTAATATGACAGGTCAGTGCTTTAAGCTAGCATGAGCATTTTTTTTAACATTTTAATGAAAAATGGAACATATTTATTTTAGAATTTAAGAAGTGAAATAAACTAGCATTTCAGTTTATGTAACAAATTTAAAAAAGAAATAATAAAAATACTCCTCGCTCATCTCTGTCAACATGGCCACCAACACATAAAAACTGTTTGCAAAACACCTTGTATGTCTTAGGAATTATTCTTAAATCATTCTTGTACCTACATTCTTTGTGCATGAACCTCCGTTTTTTTGTATGGATATTTTTTTCTAAAGGAGAGGTTTTTAATCAGGTAAAAAAAACGAACACGTTTGGTAACTTCTGTGGGATTTATATATTTTTATGTGATATAAATTCTGTAAAACGGTACCACTGCATCTGAATTCAATCCATGCCCAAGGTGAGCTCTTAAAGTGAAAACTCTTATTTCAAAACGCATCTAACAATAGGAAATAATGTAAATGCAGAAAATCCGTTCCAACCAACCAAAAAATATTACCAAATATTCCAACACTATAATTACATATAATTTTGGTATATAAAAACAATCAAAACTTTTAGAAAAGACATTTAAATTAAGTAAAATATGAAATAAATAGGCATTAAACCTCACCTAAATCTTAATTTATGATGGCTCTGGCTGTTTTAAAAGTCCTTTTCTTCTTGCTACCGTCTTCGCTTGACGCAACTTAGTCCGGCTCCGTTCAGTTGCTCGTATGCCAAAAAATGCTCCATATGCTGTGGCAAATTTCTTGCAAGTAAGTATATATTAAAGGAAATGTATATAAAATAAATAAATAAATAAATAAAATTATATGATTTAAATAAAAATAAAATAAATTATAATCTTATAAACTGCCCAAATAAAGTAATGTGCATATGGTAATTTTGCTGACCTTGATTTACAACAATGAAGAAAAAAAATTTTTTGTCTTGAAATGTTTAAATTTCCAAGTACTTTAATGAGGTTAAGTCTTGTTACTGTTTCTGAGATTATTTTGAAACTGGCAGAGATGCAGAATTTATGAAAGAACTGTAATGTCTCAAGAAGCAAAGAATGTGTGCTGTTTATAATGTTCTGTAGCTGATGGACCAGAATGAGGCTAATTCAGACTGACCCACGCTTCAGACAGCAGTGACCATGCCGCTGGCATTCTGTGGACCGGCTCCATCGAGCTCAGCTGCAGATCCTCAGACCACCTCTCTTGAGAATCTATCCAGAGGGGCTGTCTCATGAGGGTTGTGGCTGTGGTTTATTTATTTATTTTTTTCACAAATGGTGAAGAATGACATATTCAAACAATGTACCACAGCAGGCTATCAGATCTCATCCATGATGATTTTGAGAAGACGGAGCCCTTTCTGACATTTTAATCTCTAGCCAGGCCGGCAATCCTGATGCTCTTGCTGCAGTAATATGGCTGGAAGTTCACTTTTCATTTTCCGTTTCAGTCGATCTGATGCTTATCCCAGCGCCCACAAAGCCTTCTCTGTTGTCTCTGGAGTAGGGTGAAAGCTGATCTGTTCCAGGCAGGCCAGTACTCATGCTGTGACTGGCGGATTCTGAGTCCCCACTGCATACACGCTGCTGTGTTAAACCTCGCCAAAAAAACAGGAACACGTGATCAGCCTGCGTCCAGGAATTACCATCTGCTGGTATAGAGCTGGTGTGGGAGCAAGCACAGGCACGGATAGATTATTAATTTAGACTTTGATTAGATGATGTGCATCCAGAAATTGGGTTAGTGAAAAAACACACCTTGACAGACTCTCAGGATCCAAATATACACCTACTGGGTGGGTGGGCACCGTGCTTCCAGGCGCTGATTAATGTCTGTGACAGCTGGTCATGGTGTTAGATTTTAGGATTAAAATGTATATCTCTTAATAATCATTTAACTATTAGGGACTAGTTATTAAGCTAAAATACCAACATCATATTGTAAAAGGTAAAAATGTCAAAATAATACATAATTATGTTGCAGTAATGCAAATTAACAAGTCATTAAGTCAAAATAAAGAGATATTTAAAAACAGATGAATTAAATGAACTAGAGAATACACTGATCAGCCGTAACTGTAAAACCATTAATATAGAAAATATCTAGCTTTTAGTTTTCCCTTGCCACTGGGACATCTCAGGTGGTATGTTTTGTTGTCTGGCACCAGATCCTATGGATGCTGTGGGTTGAGGGGGTGGGGCCTAGGGTTAAGGTTAGACTTGTTCGTCCAGCACATTGCCATAGGTGCTTGATCAGATATGGACCTGGAGATTTTTGAGGCCGGGTTTGCCTGCTCCACATGCAGCAGGTTCTGAATCCTTTCTTTCAAGGCCAGAATGAACTCTTTTTGCAGGTTGTGCTGCATCGGAAGTTCTGTGGGATCGGGCCAGGTGGGCTGGCCTTTGGTCCCGACAGGCATAGATGAGTCTTGGATTTCCATGAACATGTCACCAGTTTACTGGGAAATAATTGATCATCAGTGTTGTTCTATCTTGCCTGGCGGTGATCTTAGCGGTACGGCTAATTGGTGAATTACTATTAAATTGTGTTCGGTGTTACGTGCACTATGGGTGTGTAGAGTAAGTGAAATGTATAAAATTTAGAACTTTGGCCAAAATTGGCTGATGAATACAGTATCTTCCAGGTCCAAGATTTAATCATACAGCAAACATTGTTTTAAAGCACTTTTAATGAACACTATTCATGCAGGTTATGATAGAAGCCATGCATTTGTTTTTGCCAAAAATTATAATATAATATAAAATATGAAAGGGATTTTATGGGTAGCAGGGGAATCCTGTTCCCTCCTTCTTACTCCATCATGGAAAAGTAGAATTTCAACATTGTTTATAGAGGTACTACTTGTAAACAAACATGAACTGGCCGTATCTCAGGATCCAGACACGATGCACTAATAAGCTGATACACTAATGCAGTTTAATACCTGATTGATGTGATGCGTCACAGATATTTTGTAAAAAAGAGTGAAATATAGGGAAATAAGTAAAAAACAAGTTGATAGTACATCCAAGTTGTTATTTGTCAAAATACGAAATATGTTGAGTATAAATAATAAGGTAAAGGTATTAGGTGAGGAAGGAATCGAGTAATTAAGCAAGTTAATATTAATGAAGTAAATAATATCAAAGATGTTAAGTCATAATAATTAGATAATATGTCCAAATAAATTATTAAACTGAAATATAATTCAGTTTATATGAGTTAATAAGTTATACAAGTTATTAAGCTAAAATAAGAACATATTGTAAACAATCAGTGACTAAACTAAAACAATAAGACAACATATTGTAGTAATAATAAGTAGCTTAAGTCCACATTTCTTTGGGCTTAATGTGCCTCAGGAATTTTTATTTCTTTATTTCCTCAAGTGAACAAAATATATTCTGATCAGCTGTCTTATATTTATCTTTTTATTGCAAACCCAAATATCTTAAAGATAGAGTGAAAACAAACAAATAAACAAATAAAACAGGCCTTCCTGTACCAGTGCTTTCAGGACTGTGCCTGAGGTGGATCTCTCTCTCTCTCTCTCTCTCTCTCGCTTGCTTCGTGTCTTTATATCTCCCTCTGTGCTAATGACAAAATGATATGTAGAACATCATTGTCCAGATATATTTTCAAAAGTGCCAGTGCTTAGCCATCTGCTATTATTACAGCATTAGTGCTTAAATGAAAAGATTACTCTGCCTCACTGCAGGCTCGTTCCTTCTAGCCATTCCGCATAATTCAGTTAGCAGCATTGAATTTCACGGCACTAAAGCGGAACACAGACCAAATGAGATTACGTCTAAATTTTAGATGATAGCATCAGTTTATAACGAAACCCTAGTGGAATTAGAACTCGAGCTCTCACAGTGTGATGCATGTGTTCACACATCACTTAATAATCTACTCGTCACTTGACGGTAATGAATGCATCATACAACAGTCATTATACGGTCATTTGGATACAAGGGTTCACTCACTCACTCACTCATCGTCTATACCCCTTAATCATGTAATCAGGGTCGCAGGATGTAAGGGTTCTGCTTTGGTTAAATGTGAGACGTGCGTTAGAGTGGCATGTACAGGTAAAAGGTTTGCAGTATGTTGGCTTGTTTTTACCGTGAACTAGGACACAAGACCTTTGAGGGTTTAATAACGCACAAACTATTCTATGAGACTTGTATAAGAACAAGAGAGTAAGCATTTAAAAGGTGAACACATGATAGAACAATGGCATGATAGAGTGCAGATGTGATGGGGTGAATGTACAAGTTGTCATTTTCAACAAAAGTTCCAGTGACAAAAAGATTGACTGAAATTGACTAAACCCATATCCCCTGGCACTAGTAAAAAAACAAAAAAAAATCTTCTTATGGTCCTACATGTTTTCACATGTACAGTCTCTGTCATGGTTTGTGCTTAATTAGGAAAACATTTTGTAGCTCTACAGTTAATTAAAATCTTATCTGCCAATACTTAAAGGTCCCAGGTTTGCCTTGTCCTCTAATAATGCATTGAGGTAATAGCTCCATGTACTCCATGTTTCATCCCTCCTCTTAATGTGCCATTCCTGTATCTATGTAAATGAGCTGCAGCCTAGCCGCGCCCCACTAGAGAATGTAAAAATGGAAAAAGAATAAAAAAGTAGGGGATGCATTACTGTATTGATGATTTTTGCTTATAGTACTTTTCCTTTTTCTTACCCTGTTAATCCAAGTCAAAGAACTGATTAGAAGCCATGCAGTCGGGTCTACAATTATTTAACAGTTGATAAGGATGAGACAGAACACTTAATAAAATTGATCATTAAATTAAAATTGTATAGTGCAAGGAATGCTCCCTGTTCTACATCCTATATTCTGCCATACCAAACAGATTTCGTTCAGGACACCAGTCTCGTACTGCATACTGAAAGCTGTTTGATCATGATGAATATAAAATCCTGCTTGCATAAATATTGATTTCATAGATTGACAGTCTCTTCATTAACAGGCAGGGAAATAATGCGAATGTTGCGGTGGTTTGAATCAGTGCGGTTTGGTTGGGCCACAAAAATAGAAGAAATATCACAGACACTCTGTTATGAAGTAACATCAAAACCAATGTATATCATCAAAACCAGCCAATATCCAAAAGCCAAACCAACATCAGCTGTATTAAAGTCAAAGTCAAGCAGAACCACTGAGTGGTTTTCAGCATGCCCTCAATGGTGCGGTTGAGTTTAGCACTGTGGCAAATTGAATTTATTATAACTTTTAATGTGTTACAAAATACACACTGTGCTTGTTTTGTCAACTATTTACAGCTGTTTATCTATAACGTTAATTACAGCAGTTTCAAACAATTCCATTACCAGCTCCTGTTTTTCATGCAAATGTAGAATATTAAAGTCCTTTAAAAAGCACATTCTGCTTAGCACCAGAAAAAAAAAAGTAGAATTGACATCATAAAACAATCATCTCTGGAAACCAAACCCTAATCAGCTAAATATAGAAATAATTAGCTTTGGTCATCTGCGTCATAGCTCAAAACAGTTCACAATCATCAGTAGATAATAAACATCATAAGGCAGTGCACTTTTCTTCTGCTATTTTCTCAGATGTTAGGTGCTGAAATTGGAATAGGTGGTAATGAGCTGTTTTATGATGAAAGGAGCTCAGAACAAAGGACTCGGGTAAGGGACAAAAACGAACATTTACCGCAATTACAGCATCCCTTTTCCACAGCATGGCATTTTATTATTGATGATATAGACCATAGATACATTCTTGTCAAAACAGCAATCCAAATACAAAGACACAATCACCACATGAGACGTGTTAGATGGGAATGGACGTTGTTGAGGAAAATTACTAAAGTACAAGAGACAAGATGGAATGGCATGTCAGATTAATTCCATTAAGTTTTAGAAAAAGCTGTTTAAAGGTCTCTGAATTAGGAGGAAAAAAAAATCAAAGGCAACATTTTAATTACCTAAACCTAGGATTGACTAAAGATATGGGCAAAACTGTAATTAGTGCATTACGCATTACACAGTTATCAAGACCACTCACAGGAAAGACATCACGGGCAGACGTCCATGGACTTACGGCCTTCTTTACAATGTTTGCATTTAAATGTTTTACTGTAGCTAAGAGTTTCAACAGTGTTTTTCGACAAGTCTTTTATAAATCTCAGTTGGTTTTATATCTTAATTCACAAGAAATTGAAAGAAATTAAGGACTGTTTGACTTGAATGCCTGCCATATTTTCATGAATAATTGTGTTGGCTCTGTAACTGCACTTAGGTTATAAGTTATAATTGTTGGTACCCTTCGGTCAATGAAAGAAAAACTCACAATGGTCACAACTTTAATCTGACAAAAGTAATAATTTAAAAAAATTCTATGAATGTTAACCAATGAACGTCAGACATTGCTTTTCAACCATGCTTCAATGGAATTAATTAAAAAAAATAAACTCATGGAACAGGCCTGGACAAAAATGATGGTACCCCTAGAAAATACTGAAAATAATGTGAGCAAAGGGACATGTTAATTCAAGGTGTGTCCACTAATTAGCATCACAGGTGTCTACAATCTTGTAATCAGTCAGTGGGCCTATGTATAGGGCTCCAGGTCGTCACTGTGTTTGTTACATGGTATGTACCACACTCAACATGGACCAGAGGAAGCGAAGGAAAGAGTTGTCTCAGGAGATTCGAAAGAAAATTATAGACAAGCATGTTAAAGGTAAAGGCTATAAGACCATTTCCAAGCAGCTAGATGTTCCTGTCACTACAGTTGCACATATTATTCAGAAATTTAAGATCCTTGGGACTGTAGCCAACCTCCCTGGACGTGGCCGCAGGAGGAAAATTCATGACAAATCAAAGAGACGGTTAATCCCAATGGTAACAAAAGAGGCCAGAAAGACTTCTAAAGAGATCCAAGGTGAACTTCATGATCAAGGAACATCAGTGTCAGATCGCACCATCCGTCGTTGTTTCAGCCAAAGTGGACTACATGGGAGACGTCCAAGGAGGACACCATTGTTGAAAACAAATCATAAAAAAGCCAGACTGGAATATGCCAAACTACATGTTGACAAGCCACAAAGCTTCTGGGAGAATGTCCTATGGACAGATGAGACAAAAATGAAACTTTTTGCCAAGGCACATCAGCTCTATGTTCACAGACGGAAAAATGAAGCATATGAAGAAAAGAACACTGTCCCTACTGTGAGACATGGACGAGGCTCTGTTATGTTCTGGGGCTGCTTTGCTGCATCTGGCACAGGGTGTCTTGAATCTGTGCAGGGTACAATGAAATCTCAAGACTATCAAGGGATTCTAGAGAGAAATGTGCTGGCCAGTGTCAGAAAGCTGGGTCTCAGTCGCAGGTCATGGGTCTTGCAACAGGACAAGGACCCAAAACACACAGCTAAAAACACCCAAGAATGGCTAAGAGGAAAACATTGGACTATTCTAAAGTGGCCTCCTATGAGCCCTGACCTCAATCCTATTGAGCATCTTTGGAAGGAGCTGAAACATGCTGTCTGGAAAAGGCACCCTTCAAACCGGAAACAACTGGAGCAGCTTGCTCATGAGGAGTGAGGAGGCCAAAATACCTGCAGAGAGGTGCAGAAGTCTCAGTGACAGTTACAGGAATCGTTTGATTGCAGTGATTGCCTCAAAAGGTTGTGCAACAAACTATTAAGTTAGGGGTACCAGCATTTTTGTCCAGGCCTGTTCCATGAGTTCATTTTTTAAAATAATTCCGTTGAAGCATGGTTGAAAAGCAATGTCTGACTTTCATTGGTTAACATTCATAGAATTCTTATTTATTATTACTTTTGTCAGATTAAAGTTATTTCTGTGACCATTGTGAGTTTTTCTTTCATTGACCGAAGGGTACCAACAATTTTGTCCACGTGGGTATATATATATATATATATTGTAGCGCGCAGTAGGCGCTCAGGAAATCACGGACACAGAGACACAGAAATGCGGTGCAAACAGTGCGGTGCGTTTATTAGTGCACAGGTGCTGGGTGGCAAAACTGACACTTAACGATAGGTGCGGCGGATACTTGGTTCCACGGCGTGAAGGAGGTCGGGTGCTTTGTGCCCGCGTTCGATCTAGTCATCGGGGTTTGATGGGCTCGTTGGAGCGAGTGTCGGGTGTGCCGCCGGCGCAGAGTGGCTGGATACACAGACGAGGGTTCCTGTGAGTCCGAGTCTGTGGGGAGAGGAGAGTAACGTGAGTAACCTGCATACATTCTTTCCTACTCACCGGCAGGCGCGGTTTCGGTCCTTTTATAGGGAGCGACCGACAGGCAGACGCTAGAGGATTCGCTGCCGGTAATGCCGGTGAGTGGCGGCGCTCCGCCTCTTTAATTATGCCTCTGGCGCTGTCCATGGTGCTGCACCTGTGTCTTTTCCCCTTTTTACTGGACGAGGTTAAGGCTGTTCCGGTACCGTGCGCGTTGGCTATGAGCCCGTCACCACAATATATATATTGGAGAGTTTAAAAAGTTCACATTCAAATTTATATGACACATACACAACCATACACAGTGTGATATGCAGTGAAATGCTTACACGACATAACAAGCCTGGGTATAGGGTTCTCATATGAGGTCACAATACAGAGAAAAATCTGATTTTTTTCTTTAAATTATGACCAATGGAAAAATGGAAAAAGAATAAAAAAGTAGGGGATGCCTTACTGTATTTGTAATTTTTGCTTATCGTACAGTACTTTACTTTTCCTTACCCTGTTAAGTCCAAGAACTGATTAGAAGCCATGCAGTCGGGTCTACAATTATTGAAAACAGTTGATAAGGTTCTCATATGAGGTCATATAAGTATGAGTCAGAACACTCTTGATCATTGATAATTAAATTAAAATATGCAATGAGTGGCAGTTATATAGGTTGGCTGGTTTTCATTATTTCTGCCTTGTTTTTGTTAATCACACTGTGGATATTTTTATTTGACATTCATGCTTATATTTAGCATTTTTCCCTCTCTCGTCTTCGTCCCTGGTACCTCTGCTATTATCGAGCACCTTGCATGCTCTCTGGATTTCGGATTTGTACTCACGCTTCTGGATTTGTTCGCTCCTGCTGCTGAACTCCTGGTTACCGACCCTGCCCGGTAAAAATATTCAGTTTATCCTTCGCTGTTTCTTTCTCCATGAGCCAACTCTTGGGGAAAAAGGGTAATTTATTTAGGATAAATGAGGAAGGAAAGGGTTAAAGGAGGGAGAATGGAAAGAAAGAGAAGGAAGGATGTGCACATGAAGGTCAAGGTTGGGAAAAGGGGCTGTCTCAAAGATCTCTGTTACTCAAACTCTAGCCCTCAACTTGGAGCCCATTTGTCACAGGTGTTGACTATTAAATAAATAAATAAGGCTGGCCTTGTCAAATACAGCACCTGACAGAATTATGCAAATGATAATTAATGTTTTTATGGGATTGTAAGGTAAAATATTAGCCCATTAATCATATATTTAAATAAAATATCATTAACTATTTCACTGAGTGACAAAGAAGGAATCACGTTGAATTGAAGTTTATGGCTAACAAAAAAAGTGAAGTCCTGTCCTCTTCAGCCCCACAAGTTATACATTGGATATGATAGCATATAAGAATGAGCAGGTTTTAATAAAACAAATAGAATATTGCATTCAGGCTTTATTCAGCTTATAGGTCTATGAGCACACTCAAGCACACATGAGATATAAATAATTACATTGAAACAGCAGGTTATACTACAGTACAAACAGACTGACACATTTTCTTTTTTTTTTCTCTTTACTTGCTGACATTTTTCCTTAAATGTGATTTATGATAATATTTTTTGCCAATGCTGTACAGATACAGAAGCGGCATAGTGACACATCCCACATTGTAGAAGCAAATTCCAACTAAGGAGAAATTGCAGAAAAACACTTCTTCGCTTCTTGGCAATATTTCTGCAAAAAAGAAAATGATAACCGGTGGGAGATAAATGATGAACGTCATTACAGTGCTGGTGAAGATGGTATCAAGAGCTTGTCTTTTTTGTGGATGGACATTGTTGTTTCCAGATGGATCTGGCTTTCGCAGAGCACAAAGTATAGAAATATCACAAAACATTATGACCGGTAGGGCCATGGCCAATGGAACAGAGATCAAAGAGCTAGTGTATAGTGATTGTACAGTGCACATGAGCGCCCCAAAACACCCTATGACTAACCAGACCATTAAAGGAACAACCTTTCTAATCATACTTGCATTCTTAGACGTTTTGTAAATGATGGGGTGAACAACGGCAACATAGCAGTCACCACAAATACAAGCCATTAACAGAGGTCTTCCACACACAGGGAAACAGTGGATGAAGTTGGTGAGATTAAAAAGAGAGCAAAAGGAGCATGAGAGCAAAGATCAGATCAATGAAGTGAAGATTGAGCTTGAAGAAATCATTGCATGTGGCTTGTCGGTGTCGCCGGAAAAGCTCTCGCAGAACCACCAGAGATGCGGGAATCCCTAGGCTGAAGCAAACACAGCAACACCGAACCCAAATCTCAGCATGCTGTCTCACACAACTAAAAAAATCAGTTGAGCCCTGGGTAGCATTCCAAGATGAGGAATTCTGTACTCTTGGTTCAGTCATTGTTTTTTTCTCACACAGATGAACCTGAGTAAAGAAGAAATGATTATTAAAACTCTTATCTGTGCATGTTTTGCAGCTTTATGCTTCGTTTTTCCCCCACAGCAAAAAGTTCTTAGGAGGTTTCCAGCGATGCTCGCCTTTTTATCGTTTGGCTAAAAGTCAGTGCAGAATTTGATCCCATGTGGACCTCACACAATTAATTAATTAATTAATTAATTAATTTTTAAATGTCTTTTTCCCCTTTTCCTCAAAAATGCAAAAACAATTTTTTTTCTATTAAATTTCAATTTTATTTGTCATATAAACAACCATGTACACACAGTACGACATGCAGTGAAATGCTTTTACATGATTGCTAACGACCGGAAGAATAAGATAAATTGTGTCAAATCCACAGAAAAATCAAAAGACACTAAAGTAAGATTTATGCAAAAAAAAGAAAAGAAAATGAAATGAAAAACTATTTTTTTGAGTTTGTTTGTGAGATGTGTAATATTATATAAATGCATTAATAACAGGAGTAATGTAATAATCTTTGTTTTTTTTACCACAAGTTTTCATCAGAATTTTTATTTAATCATGCGCTATTTAGCTAGTGGTTATAGCATCATCAGGAAAATCTCTATTATAAAATCTCTTTAGACAATTTAAAAATAAAAGTTATCTAATAAGATATTTACATTCACAGAATTTTATACTTCTGATCATCTTTTCTTTATTGCACGATTGTTAATAAACTCTAGCGACTGCTGCATGGAAAAATCCCTGCAGCCATCATTTAAAATACAAAATATCTGCACAATATTTTAACAAATTTGATTGTACACATTCTCCTATGTATCTTCCTCACACGAAATACATGTTTCTATGATACCACAATGTGTGAAACCGAGATGAGAGACAAACATTGAGTTACTACTGAAATATGTCTGTCTAGTTTTCATGACTTTTTTTTTTTGTATAAAATGTCTGAATCAACAGATAGACTTTTGTGGCATCAGCTTCAGATATATTTTTTAAATAAGTTCTTCAACCTGGCAAGCTTACCAACAGAGTCCAGGTATAGAACTGGCATTACAAAAGCTCCGCTCATAGAGAACCAAAATCCAAAGCCAAAAACTTTACAATAGTACTCGTGTTTATTAAGTGGTATCACATCTGCTAATGAGAAAATAACCACTGGTGGCAGGTAAACAGTCAACGTTACAAAGAAGCTGTTGAAGATGGTGTGTAGGGCTCGTCTCTTCAGTGAATGGATGTTATTCTTTCCTGTTGGATCTGGCTTTCTTAGAGCATAAAGTATGGAAATATCACAAAATACTATTACTGGTAGTGCTACGAGCATAGGGATAGAATACAATATATATGGGATAGACTGAGAGTATGTGAATGAACTAAAACAGCATGTGCTTCCCCATACAATCAAAGATGCTACCTTTCTAATTATGCTGCTGTTCTTACTGGTTCTGTATGTTATGGGGTGAATCACAGCGAAATAACAATCTACACAAATACAAGCCATAAAGAGGGGTCTGGAACACAGAATAAAGGCATCAGGGAAACTGGAAATGATCAGGAATACCATGTAGCTCCACTCCATATAAACAACGATACTAAATGGAGCAATAACCATATATGTCAGATCGACAATAGTCAAGTTAATCATAAAGAGTTCATTAGAGAGTCTTTGACGTGATCTCCTCTGCAGTTCCTTTAGTACTATCAGAATTGAAGGAAGACCCAGGGTGGCACAGATTGCAGTAAAGATTATCCATAGCTTTGTAAATATGGAATTCTCATCACAATCAAAGGAAGCATTCAGGATTGAGGAATTCATGTTCCTGGACAGAGTTTCATCTGCAAAGTTTGGTGAAAGGAATTTTAAATTTGCTCCATATACAAGATTTTGACCAGTTCCAGAAGAACAAATTACAGTGTGCAAAAATTCTAAAAAAAGGTTAAAGTTCAGTTTACCTGATGGTAGGCTTGAGATCTGTCCAACAAATTTGTTGCAGAACTTACAACACTCAACTACAAGTGCTTGCCCTGGTTGACTGAAAGGTCCAGCCCTTTTTCAGTCAAATTTAGCAAAACCATGGATATTCTGTTTGGCAAAACACCACCATGGCATCAGTAATTTGCCAACATTATGGATTGTCTTATTATGATTGAACATCATTGGTATTTGATTGTTTTCGAAAATTCAAATAACCTTGATTATACACACATGGACAAAATTGTTGGTACTGTGTTGTTTGGTGACATGGTATGTACCACACTCAACATGGACCAGAGGAAGCGAAGGAAAGAGTTGTCTCAGGAGATTCGAAAGAAAATTATAGACAAGCGTGTTAAAGGTAAAGACTATAAGACCATTTCCAAGCAGCTAGATGTTCCTGTGACTACAGTTGCACATATTATTCAGAAATTTAAGATCCATGGGACTGTAGCCGACCTCCCTGGACGTGGCCGCAGGAGGAAAATTCATGACAAATCAAAGAGACGGATAATCCCAATGGTAACAAAAGAGCCCAGAAAGACTTCTAAAGAGATCCAAGGTGAACTTCATGCTCAAGGAACATCAGTGTCAGATCGCACCATCCGTCGTTGTTTCAGCCAAAGTGGACTACATGGGAGACGACCAAGGAGGACACCATTGTTGAAAACAAATCATAAAAAAGCCAGACTGGAATATGCCAAACTACATGTTGACAAGCCACAAAGCTTCTGGGAGAATGTCCTATGGACAGATGAGACAAAAATGGAACTTTTTGCCAAGGCACATCAGCTCTATGTTCACAGACGGAAAAATGAAGCATATGAAGAAAAGAACACTGTCCCTACT